>JH152665.1:263087-274971 GCA_000226015.1 Mnemiopsis leidyi | reverse complement strand
CCCCCCCCCCCATTAATAGCGGTGTCTGTAACAATCTCACAACATCCTAATGCACAGATGAAACGTCAATTCCTTTTTCAAAATCTGTCAAAATGGCAACAGTTTTAAAATATGGAATACCTTCTCAGATAAATCGAAAGTTTATTAAATTGCGTGAAATTTGAGGCTTCAATGTGGTACAAGCACTAAATATAGTATTTTCTTCAGTCTTTATAAAGTTTTAAAGGTTCCATTCGATTTATCGAATCGTAGTATTCCATATGTTGCCAGATTGGGTACAAAATGCGGTTATTTAGTTTCTTTGTGTGTTTGACAAGTTGACGTAAATCGTGGATTTCTAATTAAAAGTTTTACTTCTGAATACTGCTCAAGTAATTCACATAATTTATAGTATTCTATCTATTTGTGCGTTTTATCATAAGATTTAAATCTTTGATTTAATATCGATGGCTTCATTGATTGTAAAATAGACAACCCTTTCGATACAAATGATGATGAGACTTCTCTGACTAAATACTTTATACTCCTGCAGAGAGAGTATCCAAACACAGTGAAATTTTGTTCATCTTTGAAACTTCGTTAAAATCGGCAATGATCGCCAATGCAAGATAAACTGTTTAAACCTGTAATATCAATATGAATATGTTAACCTAAATTCTATTTATAGATCTGCCTCTGAATGCTAGATGATACCTGTCAGACACTGTTTAAAGTTGGTGCCGCTATGCTCGCAAATTCGGCACGGTTCAAGGATGTTTCCTCAACTAAAACGAGGTTCCTTTAACCGTATCACTGACGAAGATGTCAACCGATTTACTGGAATAGTCGGGGAGACTGGGGTAAGATTGTTAGGAGAGAATTTAAGATACATAAATATAATGTTAAAATTAGTTGTTCTATAACCGTTATAAGCCTGGTAACCATATCCATTGCAATGTCATGCTCTTATGAATTTAAGTAAGATCCAGACTGTCAGAATGTATATTAGCTTGCACTGAGCAGACAAACAAGAAGAAGGTGTTATCCCTCCGAGAAAAGCGGAATGATAACAGATCCAACTCCAGATAAAGACAGAGGAACTGGACCACTACAACACAGACTGGCTGAACACCGTATCGGGATTTACCGAGCTCGTTATCAGTCCCAAGTCTGTGGAGGAAGTATCTGCTGTGTTACGTCACTGCAACGGGAGGAGACTTGCTGTTGTACCTCAGGGTAAGCTCCAACAAGCGCATCGAGAGCTTGTAGTTGTTTTCGCCATTTAGAAACTTATGAATTGGCCAGATTGTTTAAGAAATCAAATATTATTAGGGGCGATTAATATGCACAGTATTCTAGGAGGAAATACAGGCCTGGTTGGGGGAAGCAATCCGGTATTCGACGAGATTGTTCTGTCGTTAGAGAGACTTAACAACATCTCACACATCGACCCTTACGCAGGTTCGTAACCCCATAGATTTTGGACTTTGGTAGATATCATAGCAATCTCATCTGAAGCTTCAAATTCCGACATTCCGTGTTGTCATAGAGACGGCATTCTGAATTGGCTTGGTTGTTGATTAAAACGTACCTTTTGCATAGTACGGCAACTTGTTTACCTTACATGAACCCAAAACATTTATCTTTTCATTTTCGACAAATACAATTAATACTCAAAAAGTTTAATGAATAAACGAATAAATTATAATTATAACAAATAGTCATCAACCAGGACCTCATCGATTCCGCATCCCTAACAGATTAAAGTTCCGTTTTCTCCAATATTCTGTAGTCCACTTGATCCCTCCTCACATCATCTTTCCAAGGAACCCAGATCCCGCCGCTATTCTTGTGATGTGCAGCGTTGATCCTATCATTCTCCTGAGCTGGCATCACTATTCCCTTGAACTTCTCTATCCGTTCCCTCATCTTCTTCACGATGTCAGGATGTTTAGCCGCGATGTTGTAAGTCTCATTAGGATCCTCTTTCAAGTTGTACAACCGAACTTTAGCACCGTCGTTGTCTGTGATGAAGTCTCCGAAACCACCACACAGTCCTATGCTACATTTCAATTTTCCCCAGAAATCCGTCGGTTCATCGTATTTGATTTTAATATCCGGTTTATCCGCATGGCGGACGTAACCATCGTACTCTCCAGGGTTACCCACTATAATCTTGTAATCTCCTAACCTGTAAGCCTGGTTTCCCAGGTTCAACTGATGAAGCATTTCTTTCCGGGCGGAAGGTCCGTTCTTGAAGATCATGCCCGCCTGGTTGACTCCATCTATTTCACTGACAAGCTTCACGCTCTTCCCGGTCCGCTGTTTGATTAGAGCGTGTAAGGTGGGAAACCAGTCGCTAACGTGGAACATTCCGTGGTTCTCTTTTCCCGCCAAATGTTTCACCAGAGGACCGGAAACAAAAGCTGGGACTCTGAGTGCGCCTTCAAAAAGTGTGGTTTTGCCGGAGCGAAGAGGGTAGTTGCTCTGCCCAGCGTAGCTCATCAGTCCTTGAGGTGCTCCACCGTTATCAGAGATAAAGACTAGCAGGGTGTTATCCCACTGCTTGGAAGCCTTCAAAACGTCAGTCAAGTTTTTAACAGCTTCTTCTAGACCCCCTAAGTTTCCTGCTAACTGCTTCCTGTCGTAGTCAGTAATCTTGCTGTCTTTGGGAAAGTACTTGTCGACATATCCTTTGGGAGACTGGTTTGGAGAATGTGTGTTCGGCAGAGCAAAGTAGAGAAACATCGGATCTTTGCTGTTCTCATTCTCCTTCACGATCCTGATTGCTTCATCAGTTAAAGATTTGGTCAAATAGTTTCCGAGCTCGTTTTTCAAAATATCCTGCTTAAAGTTGCCCTGCTCATCTCGGTAATCTCTCCTGAAATCATGTCCCCCAAACTTGGTATGATAATGTCCGAAGTAGTGGATCTGTCCTCCGTAGTAACCGTAAAAGTAGTCGAATCCCCGAAATACGGGAGTCTCTCTCCAGGAGTTAGCACCCTGGTGCCACTTCCCCACCAGGTAGTTCTTGTAGCCTAGCTGCTTCAAGTAGTCAGACATAAGGGTCTCGTTGAGCGGCAGAGCCATCCCCCCGCCGTTCAGGATGACGTCAGCCTGGAGACCCGTCCTGACGATGTACCGGGAGGTGAGCAGGGAGGCGCGGGTGGTGGAGCATTCTGGTTGGGTGTAGTGTTGTTCTAGACGGAGTCCTTCTCGAGCTAGCTGGTCAAGTACCTGAGGATGAAAGTTATTAAGAGTCGTGTTTCAATTCAGTGCTTATTGGATGGAAGTTTTGTATGATGAATAATGACAATAAGACAATAATAAGTCGTTCGCACTATAACAGAACCCTATAAGGTTTGAAATTATCGGAAAGTAAGAAAAACCGCTAGATAAACAAACCGGCGTGTTAAGATCACTGCCGTGGTAGCTGACATCGTTCCAGCCAAGATCGTCAGCAATGATAAAGACAATATTGGGAGCCTTACCAGCAAGGACCAGAGACCCCCATATCCAGCTGGATAACAACAGTACAGTTCTCAACATGATGGAAATGTCAACACAAACCTTGCTCTCTCTCTCTGTCTCTGGTGTAGATGTCACGGTGATGTGTGCCCACGCTAGACTTGGTACACGGAAATGTTACACTGGATCACCGTGCAAGATAATCATCTGCTTGGCTTAAAATATGAAGTCGATATAAAATTTTGTAATGTTTAATGAACCCCCTGTCTAGATTATACGGTGTTTTGTGTGAGTGCTGAAAAGCAGGTAATTCAAATCTGAGTTTGGTAGGTTGAAGTATACTTGGGAATATCTGAGTTTGCCAGGTTGGTGTTATCCTGAGATTATCTGAGTAGTAGGTTTAAGTATTCCTTGGAATGTATCACGTGACTGAATGCCTTGTCCCGGCAGGTATAGTTGAGTGTGAAGCCGGTGTTATACTACAGAACCTGTCCGACAAAGTAGGAGAACACGGCTACACGGTACCTCTTGACTTGGGGGCTAGAGGCTCTTGTTTTATTGGAGGTAGGTACTATTATGTGTGTCCTTTTATAATCAGTTCGCTGATCAGTGTATCCTGAAGAATTAGTGAGTGATCATAGATTAATATGTCGAAGTGATAGTATTACTTTTTGTAAATTTCATTACTTTTACTCTTACAAGAGATGTTGTAACAGGTAACCTAGCGACGCATGCTGGAGGACTGAGAGTGGTAAGATACGGGCAACTACGGGGCTCCGTTCTTGGAATGAGAGTAGTTCTGCCTAACGGTCAGATACTTGATGGCAGGTCAAACATGAGAAAGGTGGGCTGTAACTTTTAGCTTCCAAAATAGGAGATTTTGAAGTGCAGTGATTATACATAGTTTATATATACATTTTCAAAAATTTACGCCACTCCGAGTCAACGAGTTGTAGAAAGCATTGAAATTCCCGAGTAGACTTATAAAATTTAGAATATTTCTCCTGAAAGAATAATATGTTAATCGACAATCATCCGACAATCATCCTTTAAGAGCAGACTCCGCAAGTTTTCCTGCACTTGAGGTACTTGTAAGCGTTAACACTGCAGAAGTAGCTTTTCTGCTGTTTACACTGGACCGGCCATACATCCTCACACACGGGAGGGTCAGTAGGAGGATCAGTGGGTTGAGGGGGTTCCGTAGGTCGGGGGTTAGGATCTGGCTTCTCGTCTGACAGCTCCAAGATGGAGGAGTTCTCGTAGAGTTTGCAGTTCCCGTGGTTACGTGCCATGTAGACGTAGCCCTTGTCTCCCCAGTGACCTCCCCAGCTGTTCTTGATGGCGAAGGACTCCGAGTTGTATCCTACCATGGTGACGGCGTGGTTGGGCCAACTCTTACACGTGGTATCCTTCAAGACACCACTTCTGTACTGTTTCAGCTTGCTGGTCACTTCAAATGCAACGGCAATGGGACCTCGGCTCAGTGCGTCCACGTGACCTTCCTCACTTTTAGGGACGGTGTAGTAACCAGCCACCTTCCTCTGGAGACCGTTAGCAACAGAGTAGTACTTGCAGGGACCATCCCTGGCTCGGTACTTGACCATGTTGTGGGGAGCCAACCTCTGTGCGGTCTCCATGTACTTGAACCCATCATGCATCCAGCCTCCCTTACACCCGTCCCTCTTTCCCTCGTACACGCAATCCAGAAGTTCCTGCTCCGCGAAGGTAACCAGGTTTCCTGTTTTCTTCTTGTGAACTCCCTCAACACTCCCCACCGCTCCGAATGTCCAGCAAGATCCACAACTGCCCTGGTTCTTTACCGGTGTCACACCGCCCAGCTGTCTCCAGTCCAGAGATTCAGCAGCTGGAACAGAGGAGAGCGGAAGTTCCCTCCCTTCCGAGTGTGGAACGGACATGTTCAGACCGAGATATTGTCGTCCCTCCTCCTCTGTCAGGTCGGAGAAGAAGTTGATCCCGGCCTGCCATCCTAGCTCCTGCTCGTTTGTCTCCACCACATCTCGCACACTCTTCCTGAACAGTCGGAGTCGGAGTTTAGCTTCAGTTGGACGGTAGTGTCTGCCGTGTTCCACTTCAAACTGGGAAAACAACTGCAACAGTTTGTCGGAGGACTGTAGGGCGTCCTTTAGAGGATCCCCGCTCGCCAGAGCGATAGTGAGCAGCAGGAATATCATCTCGTTTGGTTTATGGAAGTGTGTGATCTTTGGCAGTTATTTAAGGGCTGTCCAGGTTCGCCCCTCCTATTAAATTAGTTTACGTCAATAAATTTAGCACATTACTGAAATTAAACATTTTAGGTAATTTGGTTTGCAGTCCGCTCAGCTAGAATTTTCAATTGTTTTCAATTCAATGCGACATCTGTTCAGCAATAGATTTAGATCATTTAATTAAAATTGGATTGCGCTATGCAACAAAAGAAACGCTGCTAGTTGCTACGCAGAACATGGATATTTTCAAAGAAACGTCCACTAAAACCAGCCTATTTAAGCTTCCCAAAGCGATTACAAACATTGTATAAATTGTAAACATCCCAGTAAGATATTGCTTGTAGTGAAATCATTCCACTACAAGCAATATCCTACAAAGTTTACTTCTAGGATAACACTGGGTACGACATAAAGCAGCTATTTATCGGGAGTGAAGGAACGTTGGGTGTCATAACGGACGTCTCTCTCCTCCTCCCACAGAGTCCAGTCAGCGTCAACATGGCCCTCTTAGGGTGTGACTCTTTTGATGACGTCATCAAGTGTTACAGGTGTTTGGAATTTTGGCATTGCAGGGCATATTCACTTTTGTTTGAATAGTTTTACGTAGTGTAGTCAGATTAAGATAAACTAAAACTTGACTTTTAGTTGGAATTCAAAATTGATAATTATTTGGGTAAAATCTGTAAATCCAAGTTTGTAACACTAACAAATAACAATTTTATTACATTATACAAATAACAAGTTTATCATTCGCAGACTATCAAGACAGTGTCTTGGCGAGATTGTGTCAGCCTGTGAATTTATGGACTCGCTTTGCATGACATCAGTCAATGACATTCTCGGCTTAGCCAGCCCTCTTGAAGACAGTCACAAGTTTTATTATCTCGTAAGTTAATTTGCCTTTCAAGAAAGTGAAAATCTTTCAAATGTATCTGGATTGAACGACGAAAAAATCAAAGCAGATCCTGTTATCTTTGACGGCTTGTTGCCAATGCACAACCATCTTATTCATTTCAATGGGATTCTGTAACAATCTTTAATCACACCCTGGTTTATTGACGTTATAAATGTCCTCGCCCCAGGTAGAGACATCAGGTATGAACATGGACCATGACATGGAGAAACTAGAGACCTGTATAGAGAAAGTATTTGAGTCCGGGTGTGCTACTGACGGAGTAATGGGTGAGTAAAAAGTTTATACTCTTCATCTTCCAATGTCCATTCTAATTTAGATAAAACAGCAAAGAGGTGTAATTGATATTCAATAGAATATATCAAGTCATAGTCTTTGATCATGCGATTGTGTTATTTCAAACTTAATTAAAGAAGTGAATGTAACACTACGACTTTACATTCCAGCGGCTAGCAAAGATCAAGCCCGACACATGATGTCGCTGCGAGAAAACATAGCGCCCGCTCTGAAAGCAGTGGGTTTTAACTACAAGTACGATGTTTCCCTCCCCATCCAGCACATGTACTCTCTTGTAGAACAGGTTTGTTGTTTTATTGGTCGTTTTGCTTGTCATCTTGTCGGTCGTTTTGTTTGTCATTTTGTCGACGTTTTGTTTGTCGTATTGCTGGTCGTTTTGTTTGTCCTATTGTTGACCTCGTTTTGTTTGTCGTATTGTTGGTCGTTTTGTTTGCCGTATTGTTGATCGTGTCGTTTGTCGTATTGCCGGCGTTTTGTTTGTCCTATTGTTGGTCGTTTTGTTTGTCCTATTGTCGGTCGTTTTGTTTGTCCTATTGTTGGTCGTTTTGTTTGTCATTTTGTTTGTCCTATTGTCGGCGTATTGTTTGTTGTTTTATTGGTCGTTTTGTTTGTCATTTTGTTTGTCCTATTGTCGGTCGGTTTGTTTGTCGTATTGGTGATCGTGTCGTTTGTCGTATTTTTTTGTTTATCGCTGTTTTATTGTTGTCATTCAGCTTCAGATTGTTGTTCCGTATATTGTACTTCGTCTTTCAGCACTCTACTATAACTGTGGTTCAAGTATGTCTCGAATTTTAATGCATATTAAAATGTAAGGCAAACATTTCACTTTATAACTTTAGCTCATACAATGCATAATACGTTGATCATTGTTTTTGGAATTTGACTACAAATAAACACTATATTATGAATATTGAATACTATAGAAATACATTCTAAACATAAATACTAATTAACGTATATCGATTTGAAACATAGTCTTCGATGTCGCCTACAATGATTAAACAAGCTTGAAAATCTGAAAACACTTTGACCTGAAGTAATGTGACATAGTTGAAGTCCTGCAGATGTAAAGATTTATATAGGTTTTCCACTGTGAGCAATGGATGATGAAAACGCTCCGAAAAGCAATAGCTACAACCTAAAAACACAAACTGCAAACAATCGGCGATTACACAAGCAAATGGCTAAAGCGCTGGTGATGATTACACAAAACCATAAAATTAAGTACTAATTTTTTTCTTGTTTCTTAACTCTTAGATCATATAATTTTAAATACATACTCCAATTTAACCACAGCTGCCGTTAATGGATAGTGTGATTCGCATCTATTCTGGACGATAGCAAATAGATACTCATGGATACGCACTATACTACTGTATCATATCAAATTGTCATTTTGCTAAGATTGAAATTAAATCTCGATTTTGTTAAATTCGGTCATCATAATTGACGATTACATCGATGTTTGATGGTCAAGGTGATTAGCAATGTCTAACAAAGTGGTAGTGCCACTTCTCTTCACTTCTGCTACCCTTTTCTTCCATCTCTACCATTATATCAGAGAAGTATCAGTTCTTCTGTTGTCTCTCCGACTTCAACTACCTCTGTACTCTGTATCAACTCTCATAATCCGTTAGAGTAAATGCTCTCAGCGCTCTTTGGTCTCTCTCGTCCACCCGTAGGTAATGTTAAGGCTTTCAGGACCCTTGAATTTGTATGGCTGAAAAATGCGTAGGGAAGGTCAAAGTCTTATCGATATATTTGTATTCGGGAATTGGATATGGTTTCAATCTTTGCACAATTCCGTTAATTTCGATCGATTGCCTACTAGCAATGCATTAATCATAAAAGTTGTTACCTTCCTGACTGTGCATATTCCTCAGCTCTCCTCTCGTACAATTCCGTAAGTGAAATGACGCTTCTTCTTCTGTACAAACTGTCATAATCGTCATCAATCTCACTCAATTCTTCGGCTATGCTTTCAATCGAATAATCGTCCTCGATCTCATTCAATTCTTCGGTCATGCTTTCAATCGAATAATCGTCCTCGATCTCATTCAGTTCTTCGGCTATGCTTTCAGTCGAACAATCGTCCTCGATCTCATTCAGTTCTTCGGCTATGCTTTCAGTCGAACAATCGTCTTCGACCTCCTTTACTTCTTCGGTTATGCTTCCAATCTTTGGACTGGATACCGTTGCCTGCATTTACATATAAACTCAGTTAAAATGCATCAAAACATCTCGACAGTCGGGTATTATTCACTGAATCTTGTTACCACTAGCGAACCCCCTTTTCCCACGCCGATGTTTAAATGGCCCGTTATTTCAAATAAAACAGTATTGAATAAGGTTATACCTCAATTTTAGGCAGGATGAAAGTCGAATTCTCGATCAAAGTTGTAATTTTTACTTGCTGAAGTAGTGTATTATGTAATTAGTAAGATTAAGAGCTAATCTGGGTTTCATCTGCAGTTTCTAGCTAGAACTGCATGGATAGTATATATATATACATTGATCAGTGATCAGTGACCCAAACTTGCAACATGTGGAATATGATGATATGCTAATACTTGCATTTGAGCAGATAACAACTTCCATGTTTGGAATGATTGATGGTTATCTAGCAGTATAAGTAGTGCTTGGGATGTATGATCAGCAGGCAGCTACTTGGTTGAGTGGCATTTCGTCCTGCCTCGCAATCCAGCGGTTGCAGGTTTGAATATGCTCGGGAAAAGCCTTGCTCGTAAAATCGGTAAACGTGCCAAGATAACCTTGGGTTGCTTACTTTTCACTTTTCAGGTTCCAATGCACTACTTACGTATCGAGGACGTATATTCAGGTGTCTGAGTTGGGACTGGCTTAGTTGAGTTTAGGATAAACTCTCTAAAATACTTTCCAAAATTTTTACTCGGTCTAAGATTTAAAGTAAATTTATAACTCGAGAGAACTTTTCTTGGAGCAATCAAACAAAACATCTTTATGAGGTGAATGGTACTTTCAAGTTTATTCTAAGACCTCAAGCACACAGCGATAGCAACTTGTAGGCGAACTTTTCATTATTCCGTGACACATACTGTAAAAATAATGAACTTTAAAAAAACCTAATCTGAAAAATAAAAAGGTGACAAAATTTAAAAGGGATTGTGATTGTACTGTAAAATATAATTAACTTTAAAAACTAGCCTAAAGATCAAAAAGCTGCGAACGTTGAAAATGGATTATTTTTCAGGCGATGCTGTCAGCGGTATCAAAATGTGCAAACGGCATATAATTATAAACTAATGCTCTTTCACACTTAGCATTCTAGAAAAACCTAAATCGCTAAGTTTATCTCTGTAAGACTAAAAATTGGATTCGTTTGCGAAAACATTTACTCGGAATGATTTCTAAAGTAAATACTTAATTAGTCAAAATAATCATCCACTGCTACTCAAAATAAAATCGAAAGGGGCAATGACCGTGTAATCCTTGTTAATATCGCAATGCTTTATCATGAATAGGACACTGAACAGTAGATTTATTTCTTTCGGATGAGCTAAACATATAAATTATATATACATATAAATTATTTACATCATGTACAATGCCAAGGCGATCAGCCATTAGGTCTATTCGAGCTTTCACTTCTGCTGTGAGTATTCTCCAGCTTTGTCTTTACCATCAAAGACGTACCGGCAATTCTGTAATCTCTCTAACTTCGACAATCTCTGTGTCCAGTATCACACCTCCCACTGAGTCTGTGTTCTCAGCGGTGTTTGGTACTTCCGGTCCTTCATCTTCTTCCTCAATCGCTGCTTTTCCACTCGTAACTTCTGTTTCTGTCCTGGTGATGTTGATAATGAGATAATCTTTAATGTTTAACCTTTAGGTTCTTCTGGTTACTTAACGCGTTAAAAAGTAGGGGGTGTGTATTTGAATCCAAGAGACTAATTTTCCGGAAATCAAATATTGAATAAATATATTTAAATAATAGTTCAGTTATTACCTGTCAGCATTTTCCCCAGCTTTCTTCTCGTACATCTGCCTCAGTGAAATAACTCCTTTTCTTGTGTATTCCCCGTCCTCGTCTTCGACTTCCTTCACTTCTTCGGCTATGCTTTCAATCTTTGTGTCGGATACCGTACCCTGTATGAAGACTGTTAAAAAGGCACAAAAATTTCTAAATTCGTAGTCACTTGCAAAGTGCCAACTCCTTTTTCCCACGATGATGGTTGGACGATCCCTATTATCAAATAGGGTATACCATATACCTCAATTTTAGACAGGATGACTGTTGAATTCTCGGTCGATAGTGTACTTTTTGCTTGCTGAAAATGATCATGATGTAAGTTGAGAGGTTAAGATAAATTCAATAAAAGCAATTATAACCAACGTTTTCAACTTGTTGAAAATGAGATTAAGATATAAACAAGGCAAGGTATTATATTTTAGATAGGGCAGTGTAGGTAGGATCATTTGTATAAGTAAATCTATTTACTTATATAAGAAAATTTATTTATTTAGATGTAAAACCTCTTCTCGGTGCTGAACATGTTGGGACAAGTATTTTTTTAGTCCGAGAAGCTCTATGGTGTGAGACCTGATATCGTCTTGCAGACAGATCATGCATACGAAGAAGAGTGGACCCTGCGAAGAATTTTACTCAAAAATTGTTTCTCGGATTTAAATTCTCTAGAAAGACAAAACTTTCACAAACTGAAGTGAAAGTTCGGATTGAAAAATTGTTGACTTTAACAGCTTGAAAAGGCTCTTTGCCGCGAGTTGTGCTTGGCACTTTCCTGACATTCTAACCTGAAGTCCAGTTAGAACGATAAAAAGATACTGGGCCGCTGAAGCAAGGGGGCCGAACGTTAAGATTGAGAGGATCCATGGAAGTCCAACACTTGTCCCAACGGCTGCCATGCCTTTTGAGATTTTCTGAAATGGCACATAAGTTTTCGAAACCACTTTTCAAATTACTTAAATTTTGATTTGAGTATGTATTTAAAGTAACTTAACAGTC
>JH152665.1:249681-263076 GCA_000226015.1 Mnemiopsis leidyi | reverse complement strand
TGAGATGATTTAAAGTAACTTAACAGCTTGTCGCCATCTCTTTTTATCAAAAATGTACAGTATACCATTTCCCATGTAAATACATAAATGACTGCACTGACTGCAAGGCGGTGGACCTCGCCTCCGGGGCTGCTGGCTGCTCCTACAATGACACGAGTTATCATGACGAAACAAGCTATGTTGAAGAGGAGAACTGCAAAGACTGGGACTATTATGGAGAAATATCGCCAGGGTGTCTCTATCCAACAATCCCCATCTTGCGTGTAGTGTTTTCCTGCATAATATTTAAGTTAAAGACTTAGAATCATGATTACTTTAGTTTTGCTATTGTTAGCTAGAAAATTTCCGATCCATTGCACGATTCCCGTGTTTATCAAGCGTAAAGCTGACATCAGATAACTTATGTAATATTATGAAGTGCTATAATTGTATTCTGATAACCTATGTATGGAGTACTGTAATCATCCTTGTTGTCAGTCAATGACCATGCAATCAGGTACACAACCAAGGGAAATACTGCCGACAGTCCCCAGGCCATGATAGACCTGTTTCTCAGGACGTTCTTCTCACTCCGGCCGTGGTTACGCACCGCATCAACTATCTAGAATGGGACGTGAAATGAATTATGGTAGGGTGATATGAACTAATATAACAAATATTGTGTAACTGTAGTGAATTTGAAATTAGTTATGCTGAACCAGCTATGTCGAATATGAATCTCTCAAATTCTCAAGTAAATTTCCATACAAGTGCTAATCTTTGAACTTTGATCAACATGGCACTAGCAAAAACGACTTGAAGGTTTAAGTGATTCACTGATTACTAAATCTTCCGATAAGTCATTAGGTTAGCATAAATAGTATAATATATGAAAAATTGAAACTGTCTTAAAATGGAAGGCCGAGATCGGAGATAGACCAAAAAATTACTATCAAGTTTTGAACTGCTTTTTTGCAGCCTTTCAATTTTCTTTTTTGTGATCCGCTCCAAATTTACTATCCTTAGTCGAACCTTGCCGTAGAGTGCCCAAGCGCAGCTGCCCATCCAAAATATTGCAGTTATGAAGAAGTACTGCACAGTTATAACCCCAGTAATGCAGCCTTTGTTCAAATACGAAACCGGGAACTGAAATTACTATATTAATTTGTTTCTTGGTTAGTTGTGAGTTAACATAGAGTAAAAACTTTAAACCTAGCATTTTGATTATTGCTTAACTGTTTAGAATTTGAGAAAAATAAATAATTTAATTTAATTCAGTACGTACATTCCTACTGTCCACGTTTATTTTCGTCGTGACTGATAAGATGGTGAAGCCAAAGTTACCAAGTATCAATGCGAAAATCATGTTTAGTTGTGCCATAGTCAGTACCTTTTTGCGGAATTTCCTAAAAACAAAGTGTTACTACGGAAAAGTTCATAAAATCATTGAATTTATCTGAATTCCTTTCAATTTTATGTTTGTCAAATGAGTTTCAAAGTTTATTTGAAATCTGGAAAATTTAGAATTGATATCGGTAATGAAATTTACCTGAAAGGTGCGACTAGTCCGAAGGTTAGAGAAAGGAAAATGACGTTTACTACAAACATGACGTATGTTAAAGCATCTTGTGCTTTTTTGTCCCCCTCGTTCACATCTTCGATACTCTGATTTGTATTAATTAGTTGTGTGCACGTTTGTTAATGGCTGTTTTTAAAGATTGGCTCCACCCTATTTAAACAATTTATTTTAGAAACAGTCAAAACCCGGTCAACCGCCCAAGGCAAAATAATTATTTTCATTGCCAATACTTAAGAAATATGTCTCACAAGTAAAAGAGCGAAGCTGGTAGCGTGATTGGAAACGCAGGTGTGTGACCCGTCATTGTTGTTGACTGATGTCAGACCTGTTTCCTCCCATTGTTCCGTTTCCGGGTTCAAATATGCACATGTTCTGTTCCTCCTGATGGTTTGACGTGAAATCAAGATCAACACAACTAATGAAGATTCAACAGAAAACGATCTGGTTCTCAATCGCGCATTTGTTTAGCAATATCTGGGCTAATGGAATGAGGGGTTTTCAATCTGAACGTTTCATATTGTTTAGGTAGCAGCATTTACATTCTGTATTCGGAGTTGCCACAGCACCTGTCCTAGTGTTTTGATTTGGACTTTTCAAGTGAAGCGAAAGAAATTTTCGGAAAATGTAGCAAACTTAAATTTTAAAAGGAAATAGATAAGAACAGAGGTATCATCTGTATTTTATAGTTCTAGTCTTCAGAGACTCTCATTGTGACAAGCAAGCTTGCGAGGATTAGTTGAAGTGTTACCTGTCTTTCGACTTGAACTTGAGGGAGAAGTTTCTATTATTTGAGGCCGTCATCACGAACTGAAAATTATTGTGTAGACAAACTTTATTGGACTTCCCTTCTCGTTCAGTTATTAGTAAGTCGTTTATTATTTCAATTGTTCATGATTTCATTTTAATCACTTTATAAATTAATCGATATCTAGATAGGCTTAGTTATAGATGATATACTCACGTTGACTGAAACTACAGCTGAATCGATCTCTTTTTCGCCGTTGGTTGACGGAAGGAAAGATTTATACCTTGATGACATAACAGCCACATTGACTCTTTCTCCTGCTTCAGAAACCGGATCGAACTAGGGGTTGTATGATATAGATTTTAGGTGTTTAGCACTTCACCTCAGTCATCATTTGTCATAATAACTTACCCCTTTTCCCCCTTGATCATCACAGTCGGAACCACCCCTCCCCCAGCTTCAAGTGAAAATAGCAAAATTAGATGTCATTTTAATCATGAATTTAGTTTAAACACATTATTTTATCAAATTTTTCTTATCGAGATAAATTTACCATATGATTTGATATTTACTTGAAAATCAACCTTCTAGCTCTGTAAATTTTCAGAAAAAGTATAGGTTAATTCGGAATATCTCCTAATAAAATGATTTTTGGAAGTTTTGATGACGTCATCACTTGCCGAACCCCTCTCTTTCGTCATCAATCGTCATCATTTCGTCATCATTTCGAAACTCCCTTCCCCTTTGGTGATGACGCCATTCGTGAAAGGTATTTGGTATAGATTTAAAGATGCATGGTATTACTTCGTTGATGGAGTATATTTTATTTGAGATGGTCGTTGGTCCGACCGACCATGACAGAACCTACCTGAATATATTCGGTATTTTTAGGCCTAAGCAGTTCTACCGGCTCTGAAGGTCTCAAAGCTTGAATAGTTAGGCTTTCTTTCTCAATAGGTGGACTGCCCTCTGGCAGGGCCATTGCGATACTTTCCACTGCTTTGTTGATGTTATTCTTGACAGTGTCATTCATTAGATCTGCTTCAGTTTGCAAGGTTGATTCCAACGTCGTCGCCATTTCTCCTCTCTTGTAATAATGATCAGATTTGCATTTTAACAGTAGTATAAAAATGATCACAGGGTAATTTTCACCTATGATGATACACGAACTTTGTGACTACAACTGACGGATTTTGTCTGCCGTGGATTCGACCGGATCCGTCCACTCGCCCAGTTGTTCGCTAGAAATTCTGCCGAGGTGGGCTCTGATGGATTCGAAAAGTCCGCCAGAGCCCGCGAAGCCCACCGAGATCAGATCGAATCCTCCATCGACTCGCGAGTTGACGGTGGTTCCGAATCCGTTCGGAACCACCAGAGTCCGCCACGGCAGACAAATTCCGGCGGTTATAGCCCATTAGTCCCAGAATTTTGGACTGCAAAACATCAAAAATTACGTGATTTGACCAGTTATTGCAGTCGGCTAATTGGCCTCGTGCAATAACCCGTGTAATCGCATTAAACGATCTTTAATAAAGAAAAGACCTTGACGAATTAGTGTTTAGTAATGGCTTACAAGTTCAGAAAATTCATTAGTATCTTCATCCGGGAGCTTGTCTGCTATTGCCATCACTAAGGATATCTTGTCAATAGCATCTTTTGTCGTTACTTCTTTATTATTGTTGATATCACCAAGCGATGTGGTTATTTTCGTGGCGGTATCTCCATCCATTTTGGTCTGAAGATTATTGATTATTATGATCTTATTAACTTCCAACTTTCTTGTCGACCCGGAGTCTGCTGCAGTGCTTTCTTCTCCGGAAAAATTTTGAAAAGCCCCTGATAGCCTGGTGCATGTTCAGGTTTGTTAATGTAAATACTTACCCCTCCGCTGTTTACGATGTTGCGCACTTCGTTCATTTCTTCTGTCATTAGAGTATTACATTGATGACTTATTTTGTCACTCCACTTTCCACCTTTATCGCAGCTCCTGTACACATATCCGCCCAAATCGGAGTTACATGGAGACCGGGCCATTTTTCCTGCTTCTGTTTTGGCAAAACTGTACTGCTTGTCGTCGTGTTCGTTCAGTTTTGTTTCTTCTTCACAGTGATATTTACAAGAGTCGAATAATTGATCGCTCCACTCTCCACCTCCTTTGCACCATCTATGTAAATAGCCGTCCAAATTTGAGCATGCAGACTTAGCGGTGTTGTATGCTTCTGTGCGACCAAATAGATAGGTTTTATTGTGTAGTTGGTACAATATTTCATCTTCTTCGCAATATTCTGGGATTAATATATTGATTACAAACTGCTAAATATTCTGGAAAATGTTTTTTTATCTACCATGCCATCGTCATGGTCGATTTATGTTCTAACTTCTATGTGACAATTAGAATGTTTCAGGAAATCGTGATTACGTAAACTAGTAAATCTCTAAAGCAAGTTGCCAATTCGAATCCTATCTAACCTGGTTGGCAGTTTACAGTATCTTCTGAAACGTGAAGTTTACCAAAGCAAACTTTACATTCACTTTCTCCCGCATCAGGCTGATATTCTCGATTTGAGGCATTGCATGATGTACAGGTCTGGTATCCCGAAAATAGTATTTCCGATTTCGTCCCACGCTGGCAATCTGAGGTCATTATTTGACTTACACATTCTGGGCATAATATATAGTTATGTTGTTTCTCCATTAGAGCTTGAGTTAAGAAAATGAGTTGCAATATTTCACAAAAAATTCCAGATTAGTGGGAAACGTTGTAAAAACGTTTAATATCAACGACATATTGTATGCTTAAATTTAGTCATACCGTTGATATGCTGCGTACATATCCCATGCTGATCGCATGACCATGAACTTTTGGTCTTAAGAAATTTTTCCACTCCAAATACCTCTATTATTTCTGCCTTTACTCCTATTGTTGATGTTTTATTTTCAGCATCCAAACACGATTTTTTCAAAACCGTGATACTCTTCGTGGGTGTCTCAACTGTGTCTTGAGCTGCTTCACTTAAACCATTTTCATTACCATTGTCATGACTCAAAACTTCTATAGCCTGGCTCACAGTGGATTTCTGCTCGTCATAAAGTAACATGATTTCGCCGCACGTCATTGTCAGGTCAACATCTTTATCTGACATGAGTTAAAATAAGTTTACCTTATTAATTGATTTAAAATTGTTGGTTCGTACACTAACCAGGCAAATTTAAATATTCAAGTTATTTCATATCTAAACACTAATTTGGTTTGATTTTTGTGCTGATTTCTTCACGAGCGTCAGATGTAGTTCTGTTTCTGCATCACGATAAAGCCGAGCGATGTTCGGATGTTATCATAATTGATTAGAAAAACTCGGATTCTCATATAAGACTCAGTATTATACTGCAAGTGTCGTATAAGCATCCGAGCCAGCAATACTAAGGCTGTAACGAAACGATGTACACTTGAACTGTACAGCCAACACAGTGACGTTTAAAACAAATGAAGAAAACAGCGCTAAATTTGAGACAATTTTGTATAAGAAACATCCGTTAATCATTATCTGTCCATGATTTGGGAGTTGATGAGGGCGACGTTGAAATCTAGGAAATTGCACCGCTTTGCAAAGCGTTGCAATTTTCTAGATATTATGTGTCACCTTTTATTTAATGAAATGTGGCAGTACTAACTTCAGATCTTATGACTTAACAGGCTTTAATTGAGTTGAGTCTTCCATTCAATTAACTGAAAATTGTTTCGTTACGCACTAGTATATTAAGTGCCTCATACGACACTTGCAGTATAATCCTAAGTCTCATCTGAGAATCCGATCCGAGTGTTTTCAAATCATTGACTGTTTCGCGGTTTCTATTAAAACAAAAATCAGTGCTAGCCCATAGAGAAGATATTTTTGGGGAGGGGTCCGGTTGTGATATGGAACATTAGTGACCACGATAATGTTATCTTTGTATTTTTGGTGTTGAGTGTAAGTAACAACTATAGATACGTACCGCACGTAAGATTGTAGTATGGCACTGGCTGGAGGCTCAAGTTTTCAGCTTGTACAATATCTTCCCACGTGTGTAGCGTCACATTCGACAACTCCTCCAAAACCTGATTAATTAAACAGCGAGTAAAGCAATTTTTGTAACTTGTGCTATGACAAACGACTTAAAATTTATTAAATCCTTCTTGATACTTGAAACCACATATCAAGAAAAAATTAGAAATAGTGGTTTAAAGACTGAGCTAATTATTGAAACTTCCAGTGAACAACTCTGTTTGAATGTCGTGAGTGAAATGTGGCAAAGCATGATGGCCGATTAAATGGTTGCTTGCCTGTTTTTTTGCACATATGTCTGCCAATTTCTTTGCTTGTTTATCACTTATCTGCTTTTCGAAAAAGTATGCTCCTCTGAGTTTCCCTTTAAATGCATTTATTTCTGTAAATTGACCCTGAGAATCTTGAATCTGCAGATAGTATATGTGAAAATCTTACAAATGTGCTGTTATGCGAAATTTAAGACTGTGATAGATTCTGTCTTATTGTAAAACCGGAATTAATTTGTAAATGCAAAAAGTTGTCTTTCTACCTGAAATAAAACAAGCGTTCCGCCTCTGTCAATCAGTAGCCCCTCACTTATAGACGTTGTTGACTTTAACTCTCCGTCTCGGTAATACTTAATGATAATCCCTCCGTCTGAACTTCTCCAAGATATACACATGTCGATCCACTTCTCTGTGACGTATTGTACTCCATCCTGAGTCAGTGAGTTATTAAGTTGATAATAGTATTATCCAGCTCTTACGGTTAAATTGGCTTTCTATAAATCTTCAAATGAATTAACGTCTATGAGAATTTGATAGACATCCATTGCTACTGAGTGACCCCATATCGGGTCATGTACATCACAGTGCGCGGCACAATTAGCTGGCAAAGTGATGTACTATTTCAGTATCGGTGATACATTCAATATAGCACATTCAATAGCACATTTAGTATTTACGGCATTAGTTCTAGTAAAATTGCAAAGCCATGTGTGCGATGTGCATGCAAAGCCTTGTTATCAGATCATAAAAAAGTTAAGAGACACTGTGCCGTTAAGAGACACTGTGCCGCCTAATTTTATTTATTTGTGTTACAAATAAATAGCAATGAGTGACAAAAGGTTAAATGTTTACCTCAAACTCTACGTCTGTTGAACCGACTTTACACACAATATGCCCATTCTTTATCCCAACTGCAAAAGGTACTGACGCTATATCAGGATCAAGTTCCTTCACAACGTAGGAAAATATCCACTTTGTTTCATGGTTATCATTTGCTAATTTGTTTGTGTATACCTGTCCACAGAATGAGACTTTATCTAATGGATCGGATACATTTCCATTAAACGCTCCAGTTATCGTGGATCTTGGATGATTGCGTCCCAATTCAAGATGGTTACTTGGTGTCTGTAGTAATACTGCTCTTTCGACCAACCTTGAATCTAAAAATTCATTTTATCTAGACCGATGATTCATTTTTAATAAACCAGTTCTTACTTCTTACAGTGTTTGAAATGCCATTGACATTTGCTTTATAAATCGCAGCTGGGCAATCTCTGAAAGTTACAACGAAAATAATAGACTTTAACTTACCTATTGCAGTCCCATAGACGTCTACTTTGCAAATTTGGAACGGGCGTGTTATAGGCCAGTTGATATTCACAACATCTGCAAGTGCTCCTCTGCAGTAAAAATTGTCGGTAAATATCCGATTTTGGCCATCGGTACTTTCCGTCCATTGGTTTGTATCACACTGTTTTTCGCCCACAGAGACCTGTTTGTAGCGAGTCCATTAGAAAAATGAAATAAAGTTTGTTGAAATGGGTCAAAATGCAATAATGTGTTAGATCTTTACTTAAAAATTAAAAGATAACAGCGTCAGCAACCGACCTTAGGATTTCAAATGCAAATGTGTAATGAATGTAATTGGTCCTTCTACTTTTAAATTTCTTGCTCTTATTAGCTTATTTGCTCTCTTGTGATTTAGTGTTAGTTAGAGCTATTATCATTA
Source organism: Mnemiopsis leidyi (assembly GCA_000226015.1). Taxonomy (NCBI): domain Eukaryota; kingdom Metazoa; phylum Ctenophora; class Tentaculata; order Lobata; family Bolinopsidae; genus Mnemiopsis; species Mnemiopsis leidyi. Next base: position 254,732 of record JH152665.1, on the reverse strand, counting down.
CTCTATAATGATATTTAAAAGCACAAGCCGGCAAGGAGTGTAGATACTTATTCGGCGGTAGTTTACAATCAAAGATTCTTAGCAGTACGAGTTCACCTCAGTTTTACCAGGATTGACGTCTGCCTTTGTTTTTATGACAATCATCTTAACAAACGCTTTGTATGGAAAAGTAATTACCATCCACCTATTCATAAACGATTCTACAACTTGAGAACATCTGAAACGTTGATATGACATGAGTTATCGGTTAAAGTTATGTTAGACAGTAAAGAAAACAGTCCGTCTCCACTTTCCAAACCTGATTAAGCAAAAATGTCATAGAATTTTTGAAATTTCTGGGTGTTCGAATGTTCATTTATTTCTAGGATAAAATAAACTTAATGACCAATTCTGATCAATTAAAGATAAATTTGCCAATCAGCAACTGCCTGTTTATAGTTTCCATAGGACTCGCCAGTCGCCGAATAGTATTAATCGTTGCCAATTATGTTTAAAAATTGGAATCATCAGGAATTGCGATCTCTCACTAGTAATGATAATGACTAAAGCATGCCCAGATATGACAAAAGTGCCTAAGACCTAACAGCGTTGTTTTGAGTAAACCGAGGTTAAAGTTGTCAAATTTGCCAAGCGTTTGTGCTTGAAGCTAAATATCTCTAGGGCAAACTGCTGGTTCATCGATCGTTTAGATCATCCGGTGTCGTTTTCAGGGCCTTACGATTTCTCTAAGTTCTGATGGTCTGCGGATTCTCAATCCGGCTTTAGGATCACTATTAACCTAGACACATAAAAGAAGCATCTTCGGTGAGGTAAAAGTGATCAAATAAACCGTATTTATAGAGATTAAAGGTGCACAAAATACGTTTTCTACCTTGGTACCGAACATCGACACCGCAACCAATCGATTTCTCGCCATATTTGAGGCAGATATCAAAATTCACGTAATATTTAAACACTTTTATGAGAAAATTGCTGTGATCAAAAATTTGTATTTCCCGCCGTCAGATTTCACCTAAAGTTGTGTCATTAGTGACACTAGGGTATTTTTTGCAGTTTTGGGGGTCCCAGATTTATTCCACCGGTCCTAAGGGGAAGTCCTAGACCCAAATAGACAATTTAAGTAAAAATCGAAAATTTCAATAAATTTTTTACTTTTGGCTTACACTTTAGTCAGATCACGGCAGAGTAATATTATTAAATTTTAGTTACTTAAGAAAAGATTACAGTCACGGGCAAGGTTTACCGAGAAGTAAACAAGGTCCAAAGAGTTTATGGTCAATAGATTACACACGAAATAGCGACGTTCACATTTTAAGAACTTTGTGACCGTACCCGAAAAAATCGTATATTCTATAGACTATAGTTAGTTTTACCGTTTTATCTACTATTACTCTTGCCGATAACCAAAAATTCGGTTTCAGACATCAGCCCCCTCGGACAATGAGACAACAGTCCTTAAATTGACTTACTGCGTGATCCCATCGTTTGCAGTATTGAAAATAGATGTTGTGTCAATCATTTTATCACTATCAATAGTTGCACGCTGTGCTACCTCTTTAATCATCAATAGTTGTGCTGAAAATATTGCCTCATCACAGACTAATTGAATAAACCAATAATATATCACTAAAAACGAATGATACTCCCACTGGACTGTAATGCTGTTAAATACGTATTTTTTGCTAATACAGTATTAATACTAATACTGTATTTTTAAGGTCAGATTTCAGTATTAAATTTGACTGAATTTTCCATGGCATGGAATTGTCGAGAATTCCGTCAAATTCTTCGAGCTCGTGTGCTTAAATTGGTGTCGGTGATGTGGTTTGTACAAATTAAATTAGGAAAAACGTGGTCTGAAATTGTCTAGCTTTGTCTTGTACACACCCCCTAGCCTTCAAAAATAAATATGACATAAAAGTCCTAAATTTTTGACATTTAATTTCACATTTTTATTATATTTTAATTTTTCAATGAAAATAAAATCGGTGAGATTGCAGGTTTGCTTTGCTCCGGCCATTTAGTAACATGACAACGCCGCGTAAACGCCTGTTTTTCAACTTTATTTAGTGTCAGCATTTGCCATGCACATGTCCGTGCGCGTGCAGTATTTTCACTGTATTAACAGGCATATCTTGAAAATTAGACATGCCATGAGTGGTCTGAAAGTCACAGTATTAGGAGTATTTTTTCCAGAGACCTAATACTAAGTATTTTTTGGCCATTTTTTACAGTATTTAACAGCCATGCTGGACTGTAATAATTACGGATGAAAATCAGACATTATTTTTCACGGAGATTATACTACACGCTAAGCGAGTGAGTTATGTCCGTTCATGTGCCCCTCCACTCACTTTGGGCATTCTCGCCTTAAAATGTCAACTTTCAGTATGGATATACTCACGTTTGTATATCTGGTTAGGGACGAGGATGTTTGCCCAATGGATTGTACTGCTTTCCTGGGTGACCAGTTCAATAGAAGTAACACCAGAATTATTTTTAACTTCTATCCGGATATCATCAGCAGCCTGGTTTGATATCTGTAAGTGGAATTATTAATTAAATAAGAATTTCAACGCTTTTCTCCTATTTAACTTATAAAATATTCAGATCTAAGATTAGATTTTAGAGCCAGAAGTCGAAACGGCATTGATAGCAACTGTTATGCTAGTACTCCCTTAAGATTGGTATCTTCCCACCGCGTGGCGCGAGAAGAAAATGTTGAATCTTGGTCTTAAAGAAAAAATTAAGATTTTTACTACAACTTCAATAAGAGATTGCTTCATATTTTAAAGACTAACCTCATCAGAATTGGAGACATACTTTACTGCGAATCTAGCTTCTGTCTCACCCCACCATATCTCTACCATAAAGGGGGTTTCTTTGATTTCTATCGCATTATTTTCCTGTGTGGCGAAAGCACGTTAGAGGAATAAAAATGTAAATTTTATCGTACTTATATCCATCCGGAAAATGTTTTTTTTTCTAAAATGAGCATTAGCACTTCTACTATATTCTATACCTGGTTTTTCGCAAGCTTCACTTTCAACTGCTCTTGTACATAGGAAATTTTGAGGTACACATTTTTACTGGTTTCAGTGTCATCATAATATCCCCACACTGGAATCAAAGAAAGATTAGTTAAATCTAGTCAAGATTCTCTAGCTCGATTTAAGCAATTCTAGCAACAATATGAAAATAATTTAAATCGTCTGAAATGACGAATTTTACGCGTATTTTATTATAAAAATTCTTAGTTTGCGTTTCTTAAAAGGTACAAAATTACCGCTAATGATATCTCCACTCTCGAGTTTTTTGTCAAGTTTTATGGTTTCCCGTGATACATCAGTAACGGGAAATGGGAAACCGCACGCGGACGTCACAAGATGACTGTCGTGAATTATCCATTGTGGGCCTGAGATAGAGTCGTTTCTAAAGTTTCATGAATTACAATATTCGTTATATACAGTCACACATTATTAAATATGTTGCAGTTACCTCACAAAACTCACAACTGTTAGTAGATTAAACAAATCACGTACACAGTTACAGCTCGGTTTGAATGCAGCACATACTTTTATACCAGTCGACCGTCCACTTAACTCAGATGAAGTAAAGCTGAGGCAGTTTAAGAAAATTCATATACTGGAGTACATACTCAAAGTCTCCCTGGCGCTTACCTTCTCCTAAAAAGTTTTCAGTGGATTTGCAATTCGCCGACGAACTACTCTCCCCCGACCATATAGGCTGTGCAACTGACAAAACATCATGTACTGGACGACTTAGGTCTGGAAAAAGTGTCGTGGTATCTTCATTATCGTCACCAGACGAACACTGCCATTTAGAACCTGTTACAAGCAATATGTTCCCGTCTTTATCCTCTACCGAAGCTAAAATCCCTGATTTATCAGTACCTTCTGTTTTTCTGCAGCGAAACTCTATTGTTCGGAAACACTCTGATATTGCTACCGTTTGAAGCTCGGTTACAGCGTCAACCCTTCGGATGCTGTCAACATAAACGGTGATTTGTCCCTTTATACATACTGCTTTTAAGGTGTAATGGGCATGCGCACCTGCAAAAATTATAACATTTTACTATATGTTTAACTTAAATTTTGCTGTTAAAGTTTATCGAATTTTGTTTTTTAAACGTCAATTATTGATTTGTTATTAATGCTAAAAGGGTAAAAATAACAAAGTCATCTAACCTCTTATGACCAAAAGGAGTGCTGCACAGAATGGTATGTAGTGCATCAGAGATGATGGTATCAGATCACATTTAGTTCTTCCATTGACATATTAAGGTGCTTCTTAGTTTTTCTACTACAAATTATAACAATTTAATTCTTGATTCTGAATATATCTTACAACATCTTGACAGCTACAACATAACTTCAAGTTCCGACATCCGAAGATGAAAACTGATGAGTGACTCTTGGTCTTTTTGGGACGTCAAATGTTAATAATATTGCGAGGCAAAGAATGAAAATTTTTGTTCGTCCTTCCGGCATGCCCACCAGTTACCACTGCACCGCTAAGCTGTTTATTGAATCAACCAAAAGCTACCTGGGACATAGCATCACAAAAGTACTGAAAAGTGTCCCAATAACTGCTGATTTGGAATTACTTTTAAGCTGCAGTGTGCAGTGGCAAATGATCTTGCATAAAAAAACTAAATCAAGTTTATTATTTTGACACAGGTCATTCCTTACTAGATGATGTTGCCTAGTGTAGTACAGGCTTGCTCCTCGGAGGGGGGGGGGGGGTGAAATATGGATGTGTATGACGAAAACTTTCCAAGTAAGCTAAATCCTGTTAAGAAGCAAAAGCGAGCCATGATGTCTATTGTACGAACTACAAATGACTGTGCAATGTAAGAGGAACCAGTGACAAGAACATCGGAGCAATGAGCGAATCTACCCCCCCAAAAATGTGTTTAACAGTTCTGTGAGTTTACAGCATACCCAGTCTAAACGCTATGTCTAGAGAAGCAGATAAGCTTGGAGTGGTAGCGGTTTAAGCGGTTTCACCTGACCGTTTGAGGATGTACT
>JH152665.1:213404-249671 GCA_000226015.1 Mnemiopsis leidyi | reverse complement strand
AACTTTTTCTTTGCTTATGGAGAGTCACACGGTCTTTCACTTTGCCATGAATAACGCCAGATCCGTATGCTGCGATGTTTGAGCAGGATTTTTGAGGGCCGTGACGGGGATATGCACAATAGGGCGTGGTCATTTGGGCACCCTCCCCACCCCAGGTGGATCGTTAACTGGTCAATATCGGTTCTATACACCTTGAAAAGCAATTCTAATAAGTTTCACACGTGCAACTAAACTTGCGAATACTTTTACATTATGCTCTAGACTATTCACACCTTTCATCTCCCAGGGTCGATTTATCGACCTGCTATACTTTACTTGAGAAGTCGAAAGGATAGTTAAAATTTTTCCACAAACTTTTGTTGAAAACAACCTAAATAATTCGACAAGCTATCAAATTTGCACTAAAACGGTTTAGCATGGCATATAAATGGATTTTTCCTCAAAATAATCCGACTTCCCCCGGCTAACCCCCGAGGTCGATATATATACCCGCACTTCAACGACTCATTGTGGGTACATTTTATCCACAATCAAACAGTTTGCATGGTCCCATGACCCATATTCGCTAAAGCATCGTCGTACATGGTCCCGAGATGATTTTGCGAAATTAGTTCATGAGCCATATTTATGCACAATTAAAAATAATTAATTAATTATTTTATTAACTTATTAGTGTAATTATCGAAAAAACTATTTCTTTTTTCAAAATGAGTGTTGATATGGATTGAACTGAGTTTTTAAAAGCGAACTCACTAAAGAAATTGATTATATAGCGAATAGATATGGCACAATATTAGTCGCTAGAGCGGGTATATATATCGACCTCGGGGGCGAACGGGTTAAGAAGCAAAAGCGAGCCTTGATGTCTATTGTACGAACTACAAATGACTGTGCAATGAAAGAGGAACCAGTGACAAGAACATCGGAGCAATGAGCGAATCTACCCCCCAAAAATGTGTTTAACAGTTCTGTGAGTTTACAGCATACCCAGTCTAAACGCTATGTCTAGAGAAGCAGATAAGCTTGGAGTGGTAGCGGTTTAAGCGGTTTCACCTGACCGTTTGAGGATGTACTGCTAATGCTATTGTCTTGGACTAAGGCGGTGGTCGTTATCTTAACTAATGGCAAAATGTGTAGTTCCTGTGTAAAAACAGTATAACAACTGTTATAATAGAGTAAAATGCGTCATATTCAAATTGTAGTGGTTGCAACACGAACCAAGAGCAAAAGAATCACTCAATCCTCAACATGCAGCCTGAAGTTCTGTTATAATACTACTGAAAGATGCCTCCGAACCAACATGGTCTATACTCCTGTACTATACTTTTTTACTACCTACTAGTGATCACTTATTTCGACTGGCGCTCTGTCGAGGAGATCCTCTTGTATATAATAGAATGTAAACCAGAATGTAGCGCTAAATGAGGCAGCATGTTCATGAGAACACGAGTGGCGAATACAAGAACACAAAGTAGAAGGTGCTTTTGAGACGTGATTGCGTGGTCTCAATAATGACGTGTTCTCAACAATAACGTATAACTATAAAATGCTAATTTCTTGTTCTATGTATTGTCCCTATTGGTAGATTAGCGGCTAACCCTTAGCCCGTTATGCCATAATTGTTAACATTATCACCTCTTTTCTAGCTCTTTCAGGTGAGGCTCAAGAATAGAAGTTGACTCTCCAAACTATCCTGCACTCCAATTTTTCCTTGCTTTATCCCTAAAATGTTATTATATTATCTATCATCTAATCTATTCCCGCTTTAAGTTTTAGTCCACTTCTAGTTCTATATATTTTTATATAGATGTTCGCCAGATAAGAAACAAGATCAGATTGACGGAGGGGGCGTTCTCGGTGGGTTACGGACACCTGGGAGACAATAACCTCCACCTTAACGTGATAACCCCGCATTACTCATCCCAGGTCGGAATCTTACCTGCTGGATTGCTCTGTTTACCGTGATCAATTACAATGGCGGTTACATCTTAGATCGGGATTCTACGCTAGCACTTTGAGCCGACTGTTAAACTAACCTGCCCCGAAGGTTTGATTTGTATAAAGCTCAGACGAGATACCTATCCAGTCTACAGACATTGATCACGGTGAACACGAGAATTCAGCAGCTAAACATATCAATTTTTACAACGGTATGGGGTACCATGAATACGGTGTTTCAGGTAAAGCACGTGCTGCGTGACGTACCCGGATCCAAGGTGGGGGCCTATGGTCACGTGGCTGAGGGGGATGTTCACTTCAACCCCATCACTCCGCAATTCGACCCCCTCGTAAGACTTGTCTTGTGAGATTTGAAAGTTTTCACCAAAAATATCTGATACGCCGTATTCATGCTGCCCTATTCCATTTGACTTTTCCCAATTGCTTGTTTCGATTCATTTACTTCTTATTATATTTTAGCGAAACGAAGATTTGTATTTGTTTTTGTTTCTAATCTCTAATTAGTTTGGTTGACGTTTCGGTTTATCCGAATATCACCCCGTCAATAAATCCATGAAAATAAGCACTTCTTCTTTAGGCCTTGTCGCTGATAGAGCCGTTTGTGTACGAGGAAGTTTCTAGGTTGAAAGGAAGTATAAGTGCTGAACATGGGATGGGACTGAAGAAAGCTAACTATCTCAGGTGATTATAAGTTACTATTTCATGTGATTATACGTTACTATTTCTGTAGGTAATTATAAGTTACTATCTTAGGTGATTACGTTACCAGACTTAACAATTCTATTTCTCTACTATATTACTTATAGTACTATGATTCAAGATTCAGTTGATGTTTGCAATCAGATAGGAACCTTCGATTTTTACTGATTCAGCTCTATCGATCATAATTTAGTTCCCTCTCTACATGCAGGTACAGCAAGGATCCTAGCATGATAGCCATGATGAGGTCGCTGAAAGACGTGTTCGATCCCAATGGTATCATGAATCCTTACAAACTGCTTCCGTGGAATGATTGAATCAAGGATTCATCATGCTACCAGATGCATGCTTAGTTCCACTCTTCCATTGCTCCACTCATCACAATAACAAGGGTTTTATTAAGTATTGGTATGTAACGCGGATTGTTTTCATTTCCTATCGTTTACCATTCCATCCACGAAGTGGACTTTATTGTTGGGCTTTGAAGAAAAACGATCAAGCGAATAAATCAATTGTTGTTATGTTTACTCGAAAGGATTTGAAAACGTAAATTTCTTGTTCTTTCGCAGCATGGTCAATTTTTTAAATTTAATGAATTTTGAGATTTTGATTTTTAAAAGTTCATTACCGTATTGTCCCACTGCAAACAATCAGCCCTTCGTCAGCATGTTGTCAGCATATTGTCCAGATACATGTGATGTGATGAAAATGCTAGGCGCTTGTTTGACGTTTTTTCAACTATGTTGGGATTAGTGATTGATATGTTGATTTATATCCAGATGTATATACATTTCATTTTAAATCTGATCGTTGTAAGCCCTCAACATAGCAACCTATGCATTCTTTATTGTGACAAACTTTCCCTTTTTACAAACAACTCAGTATACAGTAATATTCAAATTTATATTCAAATTTATATTAATATGCTTTTTTCACTACTGTTGCTGTTTAACTATCCAATTTCCAACTTTGATAATATTAATGGTACAGATACCATTAAACAGATTAATTTATGATTATAATTTTTAGTTATTATTTCAAATTCGTCATCATTATTGAATAAAACACTCAATCTGCAATGTACCTGTTGTCACTTGTTAGGTTGATTAAATGGTCAGCAGCATTACTAAAAGCACATTGTCTGAAGATATCAAAGAACTATCGACGACCATGTATTTCCTCAAAGGTTAGTGCTGCTGCATTAAAATTTTTGTAAATTTCTCCGGGATTTCTACGCGGGCTATAGTTGCTGTAGCAACTATATTACTTACACAATCACTTTAGGTTTCGCCTTCTCTGATATGTGTTGTAGTAATCAATAAAAACATTGCCTCTAGTGTCTACAATTGCACAAAATATTCAATTTTCTGCTCATCAACGTCAATCAATTTAGAGGCCCGAGAACTTTGATCAATTCAAACAGCTGGACTGTCCTCCTTGTCATTTATCTTGACCTCATTTGTCTCTTTCTCAATCTCGTAGCTTTTCTGAATTTCCCTCAACTCAGAAAGCGAAGATTTGTAGTCTTCTCTATTTGTGATGTCGTCTGGTGTGTAGAGTGTGTAAGCGAAGAAGGATAATATGGTATTTTCTATCAGAATAAGAAACCCATTCCAGGTCGCCGCTCTGTAGAACCCTGATAGAGCTCTGAAAAAAGACTTTCTAAGTTGATTTCTCTATATTTTTTTGACTTTACGACATTTTGAATCAATTTAGTTTAAAATTGAAAACTTAGGTTAGCTGAAATTTCCATTGACCATGGTGATTGGTTTTTACCAGGATATTACTGTTAAGCTCTTATTTAGACTTACCCTACATGATGAACTGACAAGCCGACTCTATTGAATATAACCGCCTGCAGCCTGTTGAATACAATAGTTGCTCTGAAAACCGAAATCTTCCTGTCAATCTTCTTCTCTCCATGCTGCTTCTTCCACACTCGCTGCAGAACGTCTAGCCCATACAGCGACAGCATACCAGACACCGCCTGGAGCACTGGGAGGATTTTAGTTTACTTTTGATCTCAGCTTTTATTGGTTGCTGCATTCTCTCTTTCACAGGAATCAGAAATAACTGAGAGCAAATATTCATCACCGGCTATTGCCGTTTTTTAAAATCAAGTCTAGAATGAACTGACCTTTTATTACCATCCTGGCGGTTGTAATGGTTTTCGCTTGGTTCAGACTTACACTGCCGTTACCAAATCTAGGGCTGTTGACAAAAGTGTTGATGTCGATCACTACCAGTAGAAGCTGAACTATAGGGAACTGCATCACTAGCTTCTCGTAGACCCTGAATTTTGGAATTTACTTTCAGCCTTGTTCTTGTTATAAATCTCGTTCTGTAATTGGGTAGTTGTATGGGTCTATAGCATGAAACTACAGCGTGATTCTATAGCACGACTGCATATTCAAACTTACCAAACAAATTTAAGAGTAACGTCTTGTGAACATTTCCAACAGCATGAAAAGAGACTGCAATTCACTGACACCTTTTCTCCTATAACTTTTGGTAGAACCTTTATATATCCGCCTGTTGGATTTTTTTGTCATTTCTAACCATTGAACAAGAACATTGCTTAATGAAAGTCGAAAATATTTGAGTCGAAAATATTTGAGATTCCTTGTTTCGTTCTCGTCTCCAATCACGTACAACGCAGTTAAGAGGTATTTATTAAGTTGCACGCCTATTCTGATTCTGGGATCCGCTCTATGATATTCTCACCTAAATAATCCCACAGGAGATTGTAGAAGGCGAAAACAAGAAGACCCTCTAATACGTCCCCGATAAAGTCGTAAACCTCCAAGGCTCTAGGATTCAGTATCTCTTAGGTAGGAAATATTTTAGAAAATTACAATTTTATTATCACAATCAACAGGGACCCCGTTCTCCCCCTTTCCCTTCCAACTCCCACCTCATTTTTCTCCCTCTTTACTCCTCTTAACTCCCTCCAGCCCAGCCCGCCCCTCCTCGTAATCCAATTCGAGTTGACTCTTGCTTACTAAAAAAGTTGATGAGTCCGTTAACAAGGTAGTAGAACAAGATGGTTCTACTTTTGTGAGCAATGTAGGTGTGTGTCCACAAGACTCCAGCAAACCTCCAAACTCCTCTTATTGTCAGGACTGTTATTATCAACAAAGCTACGGACCCTGCAAAATTTCCATTTTATGTAGATCAATAAAATTGTCTTATGTTTTATCATTTTGACGCAAAAGCACAATTTATATTATATTAAGAGCGTTGAAAATCCTTTTTGTCTAATTTTTCTAACAAAACTTACCAATTACTAGTAAAGGGATCCATTCAGGTGGTTTGCATTGTATGATCTGATGTATTGTTGGTCCATGTGTTTTTGTTAGTGCTGAGAGTTGTATGCAACTTTCGACTTCATTGTCAGTTTCGTTCCTCATATCGCATGTGTTTAACTCCTTTAAGACTTCTGGGCAATGATAATTTAATATTTAATATTTTAAGACTATTATTTCAGCTGCTTTACCTTGAGCTCAGATGGTTGTAGTACTAGTAAGTAGTAGCTATAGACATGATATGCGCCTGTAAGAGATGACATTACAATATGCCTTTCATTTTTGACGTAGCCCAAAGTCCGGTTTTATTGTTATAAAATCAATATATTTTATGACTGTGCATGTCGTATGAGCAATCTATGTTATTATGGTACACTGTGTAACACGGTTAAGAACGACAAATCTACGAAGATGTACACACAGTAGTTCAACCTGAGATTGAGAACAAATATAAACGCATCTAAACGCAGCCAGAGAAATGAATAAAGTTTGGTTGCACGGGATGCACGACATTTATCCCATCGTAAATACGTAAATCCTCCCGGCTTTGTCTTTTAATCAAGAAACGCGGCTCAACGGCGAGTCTTATTGTTTGTTGTATTATTTCTGTCTGTAGCACTGAATCGCTATATCGCTAACTCATGCAACACTGCCGTAAATTATGTGTAGTAACTTTGACTTTGAAGCACAAATTATAATCTTGAAACAGCTTAGAGCACACTTTTAAAATTTCAATTAGTTAAATTACTGTAAATTCAACTCAAATAACTAATACAGATGTTTCCCTTAAAAACCGAATTGTTAAACGCATAGCATAAATAATCGCCAAATCTAAAAATAACCTTCAAATTTTCGCCATCTTTTTCGAAGCGACTTTTAAAATCTGTCCGAGAAATCCGTCCATAGTCCTATCGTCTTAATTCAAAAATAATTCACTCTTTTTTACGTGATTTCGTGTTGCACGATTGGGACTCTGGATGTCTTTTGAATGTTCTATAAATAGCTGCAATGACTCTGTGTGAGAATTTCGATTGTATTTTGGTAATATTGTGTGCGTTTCTTTTCCACGCTACCTAGGTTTAAAGAAATCCTCGATGTGTAAAAAATTAACGGAGAAAGTGTCACGTGGCGACTTAGACGTTTGGGTTTTCAAGGACAAGAGATGGTTTTCCCAGGTCAACTTCTTCCAGATCATCCATTCCATTCTCCACCGTGTCATCGTTTTTCTTGTACCTGTTAAGAAATTATCGATCATTTGCCTAGAATTCAGACAGACAATCAAAAGCTCTTCTGAATGTTACTTGCTTATTCTCAAACTCAAACACATGAAATTCCCCCTACCCAATGGAAGCAGGATGGGCCTGGTCATAGTCAGAAGTTTTGTAGAGGAAGCTGGCAGCTATACTGAGTAGGAGACACTCCACACAAACCAGGAACGCTCCCCACATTTCAGTCCTGTTCTCTCCGGTGTAGTAGCTGTGGGTGTCGCGTTAGTTTTAGTTGTTCCGATTAAACGTTTTGGGGTATATATATATATTGGGGTATATATATATATTGTTGTCGTGATAAATCATTAATTCTGGCTTAAATCATTAATTAATCAATAAATGTTTTTGTTCGAATGAATTTATTTGTTGGGCTTGAATACAAGCATTCAGCAAGTTATGTATTTGTACAAGGTCTACAACATCGAAAGCAGGATGGTTCTCTGTTATAGTTATACTATATTGTAGCCCAATTAATTATTCACCTACCCATGTTTTTTAACTGAAGAGCTACAGAAGGAAAGGACCATAGCCTGTACTTTTGCCAGGACGATTGTTATCTTAAACACCGCAAACTTAGCCTTCACACTCCGCCCCACTACGAACTGTGACCAACATGCAAAGAGAGTTCCAGTCGCCCACATAGATACCATGAACGATATCGTCATTATCACTGAGACAAGATAGAACTTTGTAAGTTTCCAAGACACAAGTACTTAATTTTTTCACATTTCTCAGCGCCCTTCATTAATTAAGTTAAAATTAAAATCGACGCAATTTTAGGGGCTGAGATAAAAGAAGCAAAATCCAGAATTTAATAGAAATTTAAAGCTCTGCCATCAAGAGGGGTCTGTCCCGAACGATAACCCTACAAATATTCACAGTTCATATTCACATTTGTTATTTCAATCATTGTACCTTAAAACACCACTGCCCGTGTACATACCATTGAGTAAAGTAGTGGACCAGTGTTCGGTAATACCAGCTGGGATGCCACTCTGTATAAGTGTCACGTTTATCAGACCTGCTACAAACTGTACTGTCGGTAACTGCTTCATACACAGTTCCACCTTCCTGATAATATAAACTTTTGTCAATTTCAATTCAATTTCAATTTCAATTTCAATTTCAATTTCAATTTCAATTTTCTATAATCGTGTGCGGAGAAGTTTGGGATGAAAATTTGGGAGGTATAACCTCAAGGTGAGACTAAAAGATATCGAACAGGTTCAAGCACATGCTATAAGTAGTCAATGATTAGGCTCAGGCTATTCATGAAAAGGACTAAAATATCATAATTGAAGATGAGGGCATGAGGTCATACTTTACCTTAGGAAAGATTCTGTGATTCTGATATTGGGAACACACCGTAGACAACAAAATGGAGGTTGGCCCAGGTTTAACTCTAGGCCCATCATTTTCTTCATTGTAGGTGCAATTCCCCCTGTACAAAGTCTTCAATGAGTTGATGCATAACCTTATTGCAGTTGCACAGCACTGGGCTGGTCTGGTACAGAAAGCCTATATAGCTCTCTAGGAACTTCATAAAGACTCAAACAAAGATAAATGAATGATAACCTGTGTAAGACCAGATGAGCATGTAGAAGTTGATAAAACACAGAGCCTCCACTACGTCACTGATGTACTGATAGGTTACTGCTCCTGCTGCGTTTAGGATACCTGGTGGTTATGGGATGTAGCTGACGTGAGTTTTATTAGAACTTGAAGAATATGGTTGTGTTTCCGTGGAATTATTCTTCTGGTACTCTAGACACTATGAAAAGAATCGCGAAATCGGAGTATGGGTAGCCAATAGCCTTAAATCAAAAATCATTAAAAATATCTATTTATAGAATAAGTTATATCTTACTGATGACGTTGAGTAAGGAATAGACCGCGTAGTAAAATATGATTCTGTTTGACATGACGAAGATGAATGTCTTGGACCAGCGGTAGGAGTTGAACCTTCGTGCGCTTATGAAACTCACTATACAGGTAGCTATCCACAGGATTATCGCTGAAGATCAGGAAGTTTAGATCTTATATCAGGGATCGACCGGGATCCCGGTGAAATCCCGGTCCCGGCCAAAATCAGCCTTTTTTTGGAATCCCGGTCCCGGTAAAAATCGTGAAATTTACCGGGATTTCGACCGGGATTATGTATTGAATTTCAAAATTTATTAAAAATTTTACTGAATTTTGAAATTTGTATTGAAGATATCTGGAGGTAAGATACATCAACATTATTTAAATGAGATGAAAATCGATTGAAAAATTTTGATAAAGTATTAAACTGTGACTCAATGTTGGGAATATCTAACTTCAATAGATTGTATTTTATAAAGAAACCACACTGGTATGTTCTAGATTTAGAACACAACCATGGAAACAGTCAGTCGTCCTTATCATCTGAGCCCTCACTGAATTCTATTTCACTGTCCTCGTCTTCGGAATCTGCTATGACGAGTTTTTTATTTATCTTTTTAAATTTATAACTATTCGACATGATTTTTTATTTATAAGGATGTCATCTCCCAGTTCCTCATCTGGGGTTTTTCTCCAGACTATTGGGTGAACAGAAATCTGCAGGTAGAGATTCTAGATTGCTAATTAAAGTCATAGTTCGGTGCTCTTAAATGTATTTCAAAGACAAATTCATCTTCATTCTGTCTGGTTTGAGCTCCACTCTGTTCACTGTTGTCATTTTTGCCACCTTGAATGCATGTTGGCATTGTTGGCGTTCACTGGCCACAGAAGATGTTGGTTGTCCGAGGTTAACTCAGACAAGTTTACTGAAGTTTGGATACAGTTTGTGGAGTCTCTGCCAAAAGGGTTCACTCTCTGCAGCGAGAGTTTTCTTTCATAAATATTGTATTCTCTTCGCTTATCACGCTATTAGGAGAATCTGGTCCATCTAAAGTCCCCTGAAGAAGGTAATTCCAGGCGAGGTCATCTTCATTGTCCACACATCTGTGTCGTTTCCAGGTCTGCCATTATGTTGTCATTTTTAGCGACCTTGAACGCACATTTACTGGTCACAGAAGATGGAATTGGAGGTGGGCAATGGTAAACTCTGATAAGTTTACTAGAGCCTGGATACAATTTGTGGTTTATCTGCCAAAAGTCAAGAGGGTCTCTGTGGCGAGATTTCTCTTTCATATACCTTGTTACATCCTCACTTATCACGTTATTAAGAAAACCTGGTCTATCTAAGGTACCCCAAAGAAGCTGATTTCAGGCGATGTCATCTTCATTTTCCACACATCTGTGAAGTTTCCTGATCCGCCTTCATTTGAGATAAAAGTTTCCTAGCTGCATACGCTTTATTTCGACTGTAGAAACATGCACATTTTGCATCTTTATTTTTGAATCTAACAGTGTTGCGAATATTTAACTACTGTTTATCTCGATGTTCATTTTTCATCAAAGTACTTCAAATTTTTGTCTATCACAGCCCGCTGAAAGTTCGGGCTAACTACCATGTATACTAGTCGTGTACTTAAGAATACTTTAACTACCTGCTCAATATACAATCAAACTAATTCAATTCATGTTTATTACTGAGGTACGAAGTTGTCATGATGTCGATTAAATTTTTGAGTTTTGATATCATTCAATAACGGCTAATTGGTTTTTGTATATTTCTAAAGTTGTTCATATAAAGTATGATTAAAGTTTTTTTGAAATTTAATATCAAAATTCAAAAAATTTTCTTTTAGACCAGCTCCTTAAGATGTCCGTAAAACGGAATATTTCGGAAGTTGTACGAGTTAAATTTTTTTTAGACAAAAATTATTCAGTCCCGGTCCCGGTTACAATCCCGGTCCCGGTTGCAATCCCGGTCCCGGTTACAGTCCCGGTCCCGGTTACAGTCCCGGTCCCGGCTACAGTCCCGGTCCCGGCAAAATCCCGGTCCCGGCCATTTTTACCAATCCCGGTCCCGGTCCCGGTCCCGGCTGAAAAAGTGATCCCGGTCGATCCTTGTCTTATATTCTATCTACAGATAGATAAGACGTTTTTGTTGATTCTTTTCGGTATCAATCCATAAAGTGGATAAAGTTAAAGAGGCAAAATACAGTCTCATGATTTCATTTTACACTTTTTTAGATTGCTATTTTCTAGGTCGTTGCACTTGTCTGTTTGTCTCCAAAAAAACTGTTGGATTAAACGTAAACTTCCTAAAATGGAAACTTGTGAATGCACGTGTCGGTAAGGGGTGACTTTTATCAAGTTTCAGTTCTATTTCTTTGTCATGTTGATTTCATCTATTTTTGGTCGCATTGTCAAACGGAATTCCCGCAGTAATTTTTCTTCAGAGTTAAGGTCACCTTCAGGCTTAATCCCTTCCGGCCTCCCATGTTCATGACCAGATCACGCCTCAGACCACTTCGGACTTCGCCAACACGTTTTTATCGACGAGTATACTTGAGCAGCCCTAGATCATCGTTGCATCATGCTCCACATGTTTTCTTGCTGACGTTAGGTCAACCTTAAATCATCTAGTCCAACGTTCCCAACGTTTAATTTTAGTTTTCTCAGTCCAACCCCCGAGAATGTGAAAATACTTTAACAAAGGATATGGGTATGAAGTTAGATAGTCGAAGTACATGTTGGTAAACTGCTCTCTCGAATTGAGTTATATACTGTAGTCCAAAATCACTTTGCCCACTAACATAACTGCTTTCTACTCAGACCACTAACACTATTACTTTGTACTCGGCCCACTAACAATATTTGTCTTTTCACGAAGACTAGATCCACTTACCAATGATAAGAAGAGGTAGCCACTCCGGAGGAGCACACTCGACAGTCTGAAGAAAGTGAGGTCCGAGAACGTTTGAGTGTGTTTCCTTGTACTTCCAGTACTCCAGCACAGCCTCACTCTCCTCACAGCTCGCCATCTTTCAGTGTTCAGTAGCTGCTTTAGTTACTGTAGTTGCTATAGTTGCTATATTTGCTATAGTTGCTATAGTTACTCCGGGCAAGGTTGCTGCTAATGAAGTCGTCGTCGACTTCCAGTGAGATGATTTAAAGATTCTGGTTGACTTTTCAGCTGATCCTATCTGATGATCCTATCTGATGAGTATATTCGTTGCAACAAGACTTTCTAAGAGCAAAACGGTACTACAACTGCTAGTTCAAGAGTTTCATATATAAGGTTTAAATTAACCTCTATCAAACAAGAGACTGTTTTAAGTAGAAACAAAATAAACAATTGAACAGCATGGAAACTTCCGTGAAACAGAGCTGTCTGATTGAAACTCAACTCCAGCTGTAAAATGCACATACAAGATATACTAACTGTGAAATGTGACCAGTGACTAATTGAAACACGATCCTTCAAATAAAGCCCCGCTCATGTCACACACCATTCTCATCTTAACTCGGTTCTCAAGTTTAATTATACCTGCCAGCCCCCGGGCGCATATCCGAACTACTATAACTACCGAGGGAATGATGAGTATCGGATGGTGAGAAGTGCAACTTCTATCTTGTAGTCGTAACTCGTTCAAGAAATATGATTTAAAGGTGCAATTCATTAACAGGCCTTCTGACTTTCTCACGGTGTATTTGTGCCAACTTAAGCTAATTCATAAGCTTATACATCATATTATGAGTTATGGGCTATTGCAGATCTGGTGGTTTAAGACGTTTTTGTTGGTAAACCATTAAGCGATGAAGAGCCTGGCACTTTCTCAGCATCTTTCATAAACTAAGATTAAGGTCTCACAATGTCCGGTCTCGAATGAGCCAAAAAATAAATATTGAAATATCTTGTTTACCAAAGACCGTCCATTACATAACAAATAAAAGGCAAACTATGGAACAATATACGATAGAAAACGTGCACTAACAACAATAAGCCTGTGGGCTATACTACTGTAGGTGTGTATGTAGCCCGCTGTAGGAACTAGATAGCTCAAACAAATAGGAAGTTGGACCGCACTAAACATTGTGCACATCAACACACTCCATACATGATATTAACAACACAAACAAAGTCGCATAAAGTGCTGTCTAGAGGCTAGAGGCTATGAAGTGTATGATACTCGATGGAATGTAAACGACTAACGAGTACTTCAATCATGAGTATAACAAATTCTAAATTATAATACAAGAATTTTTCGGTAAGGAGAATTTACACTTGTTTCAAGGAGACGATGTACATTGTACTCTAAGATTGTACATTGTACATATTCCCACGTCTCATTTGCATCGCATTACAAGTTTTATCTAAGAGCAATATTTCAGTATTCAATCTTATTAATGCTTTATTTGTTTAGAATACTTGATACTCATTAGCAGTCTTACGTCAAAATTGTATCGGACATTTCTACGTCATAAATTGTATTGATGTGCAACGAAAACAATCGATAGATAAACTGTTATTGAGGTGTGAGCCAACCATCGAATTGTGGAAATTGCTCAACGTTCTGAATTTCTATGCTTTTACAATGATCATCTTTTAGGTGTTCATTCTTTAAATATCGCACTATACAAGCTGGGTTAGCTTTCGCAATAGCTAAGCATCAACCAGTGTGAATTTTACTTCTATCGGGTACTTTTTATGGAGGATTGGGGGGGGGGGGGTTTGGGGTGGCCGTGAGGGGGGGGGGGTAATTTCGATATGAAAGTTGATTTTCCGGTTATAAAGCAACAGAGGTCTTAAAGGAGTGTTCTATTTTGTGCGCGCTGTAAGGAACGTTCTTTGCCACGAAAGCGTATTAGAGTATCAGCGTAACTGGAAGCCTTAACTTATTGCCAAATCAACTGCTGGGGAAAAAATATAATGAAAAAATAACGCTAAAAATTATTGTCAAGGTTACAATATTGGGACAATAATATCAGCATTTAACCTTCCTTAATATAACTTGTGAAGATATTGAAATTACAAATTTTATTTCTCACCTTGTGTCGTAGTCGATGACTATGTGGAGCTATTGAAACGCAAATATCATAATTATCAAAAACAACAGTACTGAGGCTAACATAGGATTAGGACCACCTCCACTGATTTAGACAGTGCCTCTCCGGCTACATCCTTGACTCAAATCATTTGTATAGCAATAGTTCTGTTATAAGTAGTATTTAGTATTATATTAAAGTATTTTATTTCATGTGTTTTTAAATTTTAACTCATTTTTAAAATTACTGAGACCTTATTTCCATAAACCCTAAACATTTTTTAAATCAAAATTTTAAAATTGCCCACTTAATGTTTGAAATACTGAAAGTTTCGCTGTTATATCGACTAAATTTAATTTGAAAACTTATCTTAGTGTTGCTGTTGGCCAGAAAATTCTTAATTTAAGTAAATTTTTATCGCTCCCATGTCAACCTGTTTAAAAGTTTTCTTAAAATTCGTGGAAATTCCACGATTTCCGTTAGTTTTTTTCTGGTGTTCTGAAAAAATCTGGTGTTCTGAGAAAAATACAATATTGTTTTTCTCGTAAGTAAGCTTTTTTGATGATTTTCGAGTTTTTACTGTCAACGTTAACTCTTCGGAACCAAAACTGGCTTCAAAAACAGTTTTTTGATCATTAAACTATAAATCTGCAAATTTTTGCTGCACTGCTCTAGGACTCCCTTGAGATAACATTTTTTCTTGCCGCGTACCTGTTAGTGCTTATTGCATTATAGAGTTAAGAGTGAAAATAGGTCGGACGGGATCTAGGTGATTCAATACGACTTCAATAAGCTTCTTTGGCAAACCTGCCGCCAATCCTTGTGGATTTCTGCTAGCCAAGGTGTCGCTATCGTGTCAGTTACTGTAGAGTGTAGCTATTATGAAACTAAATTATTAAATTCAAACTTGTTTATGCTTGTACTGCAATTTTCAATTTCGTTACAAATGAATTATAAAGCAATCTACTCTTTTGCCGCCCTAGCAAGTCGCACTAACAAATCTGATGACAGATATCCGATTATTTGAGGGACCAAGTTTTTTTCCAAAAGTCCCTCCCCAAACCACCATCAACCTTTCCCAAACCACCATCAACCTCCCCCAGCCACCATCAACCCTCTCCCACCCACCGTCAGCCTTCCCCCATCCAACATCAACCCTCCCCCAGCCACCGTCAACCGTCTCCCACCCACCATCAACCTTCCCCCATCCACCATCAACCCTCTCCCACCCACCATCAACCTCCCCCACACACCATCAACCCTCCCCCAGTCTCCTTCGACTTTACGCCTCTCCTCCACCACATAGGTATGCCTCACTTCCTCCTCACAGCCGCGGAACACGATAAATTTCATTTAAAGTTGCCGACATGCTCGAACAAAACTAAACGTATCAGAGGCGTCCTCAAGCTCGGGTACTCAACTGAAACGTGCCCTCGCCCGAAGTTGCCCTGAAGCTGATCGCTCTTAATCGATCGTAAAACTCATTTCACCTGCAGAGTCCGAGGGGAAGGAGTTTCGTGACACATGGAGGAGAGATGGGCGGTGTGGACCTGTGATCTTTTGGAGTGATACTGATAGGGGCGGAGGAAGCGGAGCAGAAGCACGTGTAAAAAGCTTTGTGATACGGATAATCTTGCTCCTGTTCGAATGTTGATCAAGGATTGGACTGCAGGATATCTAGCAGTCAGATCGTAATGAAGGGACCGATTTTTGAGGTTTGTCACAATATATAACCATTACTTAATTTTTTTGATTAAATACCATCAATCCCGCTTTCAAGTTTGCCCCTTCGGTCTCGTTCTCTATTTTACCGCAATTATCTTTCCATGTCACTTATGCGGTCTGATCTTCAAAAATCATCTAAAAGCTCAGACTACTGGACAATTCGATAAGTAACATAAATACTCTTCACGAATGTCGATTTTCAACGTGTGATTTTGTGACACATCAGTTTACCTAGTAAATCTAGGATCATATATTTAGTCATGGTTAGAAGTCGTTGAATAACAATAGAAACACAACCTTAGCCTGTCAATTAGTTAGGGCTTTAGGCTTTCATCATCGTGAAGCAGTCGACGTCAAAAATTAGAGTGTTTAGCTTATTGTGTTATTTCATTTCCAAGGCGGATGACAGAATTAGGACAATATTGCTTAGATAAGAGATGAGGATTAGAACATGTGGCGAAAGTTTGATAGTGATTAAAATAGACACATTTCATCCCACCTTGGAGTTTGGTGATTATCGGTTTTCCGTGTTAAAACTTCCTACTGGAATTCTAATCCAAGGTTCATCAGCTACCGCGTCACACAACTTCTTAAATATTAATTTTTCTATGACACCTGGTTTTTTAAAAATTAAAATACTACTACCAATAATCGCCTCGGGATTCGTTTCATGCAGGATAAATCCAAACGTTACTTTTAGTCATTTTTCGGAACACCTTGCCTTGTGCCCTTGCACGATATCTGAACTTCAAAAGTAAAGACCTGTTTTAGATTGAAAATGCAATAATTGAAAAAATTTGAAATGTTTTCGCATTGATAATGATATTCATTTTTTGCCGGTCATTTATTCTTTTCTTCCCAGAAACCCTTTGTCGGCGTAGAATTTATCGGTTTTACCATTATCATCAAAACACCTGGAGGAAGACCCATAATAAAAGTGAAAAGTTTATGCATGCTGGGATATTCTATTTTAAACTGCATTTATCTGCTGCTTATCAGTATGATACAATAGCCCGATAATTTTTACGCAAGTACCACTCCCAACTGCCACTGTGCTACCACGTTTAGAATTTCAGCAATTTCCAGAAAAATGCTAACGAGAAATTTATGGTTGTGGTTGGTGGACCGTGAAATAAGCTTCAACATTTCTAAACTTGTTTCCCTAGGAATGTAATGAAATGCCTGCCACTTATAAACTTAGTTAAAACTAATGAAGTCCTTCCCCGTACGTCACAGGATTTTCCAACTCCCCGCGATCTTGGAGCGAATATCTCCCGAGCTTACCAAACGTGATTTAACCTAGTTCTTTCGCTTTGTCTCCTTTTCGATTTTCCTGCCCTCGCTCAGCTTGTTAGCACGGCCGATCTGGCCCTTGTTTGCCATCATTACCTCATGCTTGCCCCGTTTATACGGTCACGGTGCTATTTTTACATCGTAACCGCTGGACGTTTCCGGATATAGCGTTCTGCCTAAAAGTTTACAAACGACCGCCCTCAGCCCTGCAAGAACCAGAGGTCGGGGCGGCGACGGCAGATATCTCACACCACGTCGTGTTGCAGTTAAATAATCCTGGTGTAACGATTGTATTGCATGCACCCCGACCTGAGTCACGTGAAACGGGCAGCGCGGCACGGTATTCCTAGCTATTTATAGAGAAGGCCTTCTTTGTGAGGATCAGTTCATTGAAGTGCCTGTGCGTCGTTTGTTGTGGTTAGCAGCTCAGGCTAGGTACCACTCATGCGACGGTACAACTCCTTTCTATTACAATAGTTACAAAACAAGCACAAAGATGCCAAATTCCGGACATCTGCGGGGCTTTGATGAACCATGCGGGCAACCTTTGACCTTTTGTTCTTCATGCCGATTTAATTTTATGTTTAAATATAAAATGCCTCTTCGTCTTCGCTGAATATTTTATTCCCATTTTTGGACCGGGACGATGCGTGGTCTATTTTCGTGGTTGGCTAAAAATATTATTACGGCCCCGGCCATGACCAGAAATTAAGATTATGCGACGCCTTTTGAATTTTTAAGTCGGTATGTTTTATTCATACGGCAATCGCGATCGGTGCACTTGCAGCAAAGTATTTGCTTGTTTTTTCTACTGTCATGCAAACCTCACATTGATGTTGTCAGTGTTTGTTAAAACCAACATTTGGTGCAAAATGCTGTGCACTTAACCAGTATAGCGCACAATTTTGGTACTCCACAATCGTCTACTGCTTATAACTTCTAATAAGAGTGCTCGGTACATGACGTACCATCACATGTGTAAAGGTAATACAGAAGTTCAGACGAAATGCAGCATTAAGCAGAATATAGTCACGAAAAAACAGAATCGAGTAGAATTTTCTGCCTGAAGTGCGATTTTAAATTGCTAACTTACTGGACAATCGAAACTTTGATCATCCGTTGTTTTAAGTTGCAACCGTCCGAATACAATTTTAAACTCAAATCTAGAAACGCATGGAGAAATTATATGTTTTTCCGTCAAATTCCTAGTCGCTGCTAATAATGCCAGGCGTGCTGATTTTAAGGGCTATAGTCAAAATTGAAGTCTTCGCACACCTTTCGATACGTTGATTATTTTTTTTCTGCAGAAATTCCTATACAGATACACCGTACGAGGGTAGCTTTAAGGTGATTTTCCCTTTCCAAATGATTCCGGATAAATCCGATTTCCCGTCGACATCCACGCCATTTAGTTACGGTGTGGGTCAAACGAGCCTGGCGGTGATTACTGCGGGCGCAAGACCTTGCAAAACTCTTTAGAAGAGCTTCTGTCCTTTGTTGCAGCGAATCACTTTAGAAATCCGTCAATCTCTCCCCTTTCGAAATCGTTAACAGCTAATCCAAGATGTAGATACCCTCGAGATTTCGTATTTATGTTTTAGACCCTCAGCATGCCATTCCAGACCCTCATTGTGATGAATTTAACTAGCGTTATTACTGGTGTAATAAAGTAATAACGCTAGTTAAATTCATCATTCCACTGGATCAGGTTTTTAACCAAAATGATTACTTGTTTACGATTCTTTAAAGATGGAATTTAGGAGTGATTTCATCAACATCCCATTTTACTCAAACCTCGAATAGGTACCAAGTGGATGAAGAAGTAGTCGGCTGAGATATTTCAACCTTAAACTGAAGAAGAACCTCTGTCGTCAGACAACACCTGCCGCTGAACAAGAAGTCCAGATATCCTGCCAGCATATCTATCAGCAGAATGACTCGTTTAGGGTCTCAAATCATCTTCATAATCTACTGTAAGTTTTTTTTTTACTTCTCCTACTTTACGTTTCTCTTCTGATTTCGGTTTTTCATTTCACAAAATTCTCTTTCTTACCAACTTTTTACGTAAAGATAATGCCTATTCCTGCCCTTCAAGTACTTTGCGAAGGATTTAATCGTAGTTACAACTAGTTCCGTCATCGCAACATGTACAAGGCAGCAACATACGGAACATATGTCTTATTTTGTTTTATTTGCACGCGTGTACACGGAAGTAAGTACAATGCGAGCAATTTGATCGCCGTTATACCCCGTCACTTCGATAGGATGGTCACGCTCCTAACATTACTTTAGCTCTTCTTGACCACCCATCTCATACATTCGATATTGATCCCCAACTTTTTCACTCGAAACCTGTGTAGACTAAAGAAGTCCGATCTTCTTGGGCCATGTTTCAAATTTGCTTCCTGTGCAGCGTTTTCTTTATTCTAACTGGAAGTGGACCTACAGAGATTCCTGTTACTAATGGTTTATCATGATATCTTCATTATCATCCCCATACTAAAACTAGATAATCAGTTTTTAAACAATTAAATTTGAATTGTAGTAAACATTTTCCAGTATTGATTTTAATTATCGCCCCACTTCGCCAGTGTGGCAAGCAGTTTCAACGAGGGGCGAACTCCTTGACCTCGGAACAGACTTTGTCTACTACCTCCGGAACAGTGATATTAAGTCGACCCTACACTTGCGTCAGGATACCCTCAGAAATCACGGTGAGGTAGTTTTAAATCGTCAAGTCAAAACTTAACTTGGAATTTCGAAATTCATTGTGTTTTGTGACTCGGCATAATGATTATGTTTGTTCTGGATTCGCCTGAGATAAGAAATTTCGCAACTTCAATCTCTTTTTAAGCTTATAGATCCGTTTTCTCAATCGTAACGAGATGAAATGATTTCGTCCATGTGAATTGTACTTACTTACTTTCACTGTAGGATTTCTGACCAAGATGTTTCAAAGACCAACAAAATTTAAAGATCTGAGTAACATGAGGGGAGGACTAAATATTCCAGAACACGTAAAAAGGTGAGGAACTAATGTTTGTTGGTCAATTTATTCCGCCTAACATATAAAAAATCTTTTATGAAGTATCAAATTATTAAGGTAGCAATGATAGTTTTAGAACGTTAAAAGATTTTGAAATTGAAAAAGTTTTCCTGATTCATAAGAATTTCTAAAAATAGCTTCCATTCAAAAGTCCTTTTGGTCACGTTGCTTGCTCAGGCCACATTTTTCTTAATTCTATAGACTTTACAAGTTTAAGGCAGGTTTTCGATTACGTGAAATACTTAAATCCACAATTAATTCTTTCCTGATTCTGCATCACATCCTGAATGGAATGTGACTCACCCTTATTCTATGCGTGAATGATTTCCTGTTATTTTATCTTCTCAAAATAGCTCGTGTGGTTCACTTCTCCGGTTTAATTTAAGAATAAACATATGTGGTTTGTGCTGCTTGAAAATATTTGCGATCGTGAAAGGCCATGGTATTGATGTTTTGAAATCGGATTTTTCCTGAGAACTTGAAAAAGTGTTAACCTAACCACTCAGACGGAAATATTTATGTATCAATTGTCGTGACTCCCAAAGATGGTTCAAGACCCTAAATTTTAATCCAACCAGTAATTCCAGTAACAAATTTATGGTTCTTTTAAAACACATTTTTTACCTTACGCAAACCCGATCAAGTAAAATTTAGAAGACTTTTACAACCTGTATTCACTATTTAATCGAATCGCGATTGATTAAGGGCATTTACGAACTAAATTGTAATTCTTAATCTTTTAAGACATAGAGGACGACCCGTAAAAATTTTGACAGAATATGTCTCAATCCAATGATTTTGCCGTTATTTTCAAATATATCGTCCATTAAATGCCGAGATATTTCACGTCCAATATCCTTGATGTCTGCATTAATAGCATCATTCATTACAACTTTTAGTCGTTATAAAAATACCCTGTCCTAAGTCCCAAACAAAAACCATTCTATTTAATCACATTGGCTTTTTGTTTATTTGTCACTACAAAAAGCTGATAATAAAAGTAAATTTTCGAAAAAAACTTGCTGCAGGATTTTTTCTGCATTAAAGAATATTCTCGACACAATTGCATATTTAAGATAGTCCAGCTGTCGCTGCATTTAATTCATCTCTAAACTTTGAGAGAGAGAGGAAGAATGCGACCGCCACCAAGATTCTTTATCATAAAATGAGTCCTTGGTCAACTTTAAGTTTAAAAGCATCTAGGTATAGAATTGCTGTTTGGACAGAAAGTTATGGAGAGATCGAGCTACTTTCAGTACTTTGTGAATTGATATTATTGTGCAGAATAAAATAAAAGCCTTCGCAGTGGATAGACAATTCGTCAAAGGTGTTAAAAAAGGACTTTTCAGTGCAGAGATCCACTACAGATTGGTAAAGAAGTTGCCTGACTGCAGCGAGACCCGCCTCGTCCAGGCCCTGATATCCCTCCACAGATCGATTCCTCTACTTTTAAGTGAAGATGTAAGTTAACCCATCTTTTATGTTCCAGGGTGTCTCTTTTCGGCCAACTTTTGTCTCTTTCCCACCTGTGCAGTTCTTCTAACCTTAATATCGCTTTTTGAACCTAACCTAATAATTCAGACAGTGACTAGAGTCGGCAAGAAGTTGTCACGGAAGCTAAGAAAGTTTGTAAAGTATCAAAGTAGCGACATTAACGGTCACCCAACGTGTGATGTGGAATACAGGTTAGTTTTAGTGTTAACGGCAATCACAACTTGGCATGGAAACTTGGCATGCTGCCAGCGGTCATCTGATCCAATATTGCTGCTCCGACTAAATGCGATACAATAACAGGGATTCAGAAGGAATAGGCATTACAAATGCGTTACACGGCCAAAATAAAATGTCAAATTACACATCCAATCCTACGACACATGTTGTATACTGTTCAGCGTGACACCAGGTGCATTAAGCTGCCATGCCAAGTTGCTATGACATTATCTGTGAATAGTTAATAATTGCAATTGCGCTGATGGTTCAATATAAACGGCAAGTTCTGATCGCAAGTTACGCTTGCCGTTCGTTTTATAATAGTCCTGAGTTCTTGAAGTCCGCCTAACGACGACTTTCTCACAATGCCATCTTTAACAAACCTCCAACGTAACCCTAATCAGCTTACCCTTGATAACATAACTCTATAATCCTCCAACGTAACCCTTAACAGTTTACCCTTGATAACATAACCCTACCCTGTAACATAACCCTATATCAGCTTTACCTTCTAACGGCCATGTTTTCCAGGATTCTTCACCACCGAAATATCTACGCTCAAATAGATCCAACCCTGCGAGAACTGACAGAGCTAAGAGCGGTAATAAAGGTGTTAGATCCTTCAAGCCTCCGGGGAGGAGGACGGAGGGGCAGGAGACGACTGAAAAAGAAAGAGCCTGCAGAAGGGTGGACTACTCCGACAGGAGAACCAACCACGGACTCATCAGATGTCATTGAAATCAAATCATGACAATTATCATGGACTTAGCTGTGACTCTGTGAGCGGCTCGAGCTTCCTGGCTATAAGAGGTGCATGAGATGTCCTAATAAACGTGTGACGTGTCTGTATAGACGTTCAAACTTGAAATTTCACCATTGAGGGATGTGCTGGAGGAAGATTTGAAGATACAAAGATAGAAATGTGCGGTTTATGACGACTGACCTAGTTGGAATGATCGTCAGGCGTCTTTTTGTTTGGTTCTTGTAATAATTTTACTTGGTTTCTTTTTAATAAATTTTCTTCAGTTTAAATGTTCAATGTTGAATAATAAGAGCATTGCAAGTTTTACAGCTGTACCTTTGCAGCCTTGTTAATGTTTTGAATTACGTTAATTTGGGTAACGTCCGGGCAAAGGGACGTGTTCTAGCGCCCCTCCTGCCCCCTCCGCTCTTTCTCTCCACTATGTCCGATCGACTTACCGCCTGCTCGGTAAACCGAATCCATCTTTTCTACACTTCTTTGCTTTAGGCATTTTCCATCCCTGTGTTTTGGAAAGCTTATTTCTGAGATCACTTCACCAGCTTAAAGTTGAAGGATTTGTGCATTTTTAATAAGATGATTTTTCTGGAATGTCTAATTTATTTGTTTACTGAAGCAGGAAAGACGATGTTGACAAGTTGTTATTTATTTAAATATAATTGTGTTAACTGTTTACGCATTTGCAAATTTTCATTAATACAGTTTGACATTGAAATTAAGAATATGATATTTTGCAAATGTAAGAGGTGCGTCATAAATACTTGGTTCTGTGAACGTGGTTAATATCGGTTTACGAAGTTGTTAATCAACATTTATAAATTATTTTTTGCACTTCAGATCCTTTATTTTCGTGAATTTTTATTAAATCAACAGTGGCCATTAGGTAAAGTTAAACACTATATCGCTATGAACTTCACTATCTGAACTTTCTTCATCAGTTCCATTTTGACAAAAAGTCACACAGGAATTATCGTCCTCTCAGATGTCAAAAACTTGCACAGACCTCCTAATGTTGCATTGAATTCTCATCGTTTGAAAAACTTCAAGTTGACTGCGATGGCATAAAACATTATCTTCGGGCTGTCCGCTGGAACTCTATAGAACTGATTTTGTTTCCTCTCTCTCATCATCAACAATAGCAAATATATATAGGGGGAACACTGTATGTCTCATTGGTCCCAACTTCGACTGAGTATTCGAGTTCTGGTATCTGCCTTTTTGGTTGTTGTAAAAATCTTGATCTTCTGGGCTACTACATTATACTCAAGACAGAAAAAGCTGCACCGACAGCATCTCATTTTTCAGGTCTCAGACTAGAGTTAGAATTTCTGAGCGATTGTGGTCGATCTTTTCTCCAATCCGACGAATAGATTCGTGCTGTTACTTTAGATATTACATCTGCGGCTGTTTTTGCAACCTTCTTGAGCTTTTGAGATAGCAACCTCCTGAAAGAATAATCATCAAACTCAAAATATTTTGCTGGGGCGTGTTTTACTCAAAATTTTCTTTTAACGATGTGTCAATGTCACAAGTTACGTAATGCATAATGAAGTAGTTATTATGTTCGTGTGTCGGGTACATACCTGTACTGGGAACCCCTAACGTAGTAAAGGTACGGGTTTAGTGTGGAGTTCAGGTTGATGAGCACTATGTAAAGTATGAAATCGATATTCCACTTCCTCCGCAGAGACATACGCTCCTGAAAATACCATGTTGGTTATTCAGAGTTGGCCGTCATGCTTTTAAAATATTCAAATTCAGGTTACTTTGAAATTCAAATGGACAAAACTTCATTCACATTGTTCGTAGGGTTTGTAGATATAATTACCAATGCAACCTTAACTTTTGTGCCAACCAAACTGTCGATGATGTCGATGTATTGCCATGACCAGAGGGGAAGCTGACATGAAACAAAAACTATCGCCACAACAGCCACTGTCAGGGCGCTCCCTGTACATCGGCCACTTCTTTTATACCACCTGCCTTTCTCTTTCGTTTGCTGGTAGTAGATGAAGTGTAAATAGAGGTAATCCTACTCATGAGATCAGGCCAAAGGCGACTAGGGTCTATCGACCGTATAACTACTTAACATTTACTATATGCTTCGCCTTCAGTCTTTACTTCCACTACTTAGTTTGTTAAAAGTGAGCTACTCCTACTCTCCTACAAACTTCTCAGACTTACACTACTGATAGCGTAGTATGTGTGCTGTAAGTTCTGCTTGACTATCTCTCGGACGACAAGAGAGCAGGTGACGGGTATGATGATCGAATTGAGGAGGGTTGGGAGGATGGCGAAGCTGATCACCAGGGTGCTCTCCAGCCAGGGGGGCAGGACGTTGTGTATCACCAGGTTGCAGCTAGCTACAGCCACGTGATACTTGTACCTGCAAGTAACAGATGAAGTTTCGTCTCGGTTTAGTCATTTTTTCTATCGGTGTCGCTTTGCAAGTTGAAACTGACTCGGACTTTAAATTAAATCATTGGAGTTAAGCTAAATAAAATTGGTTACCGGGCGCTGCGTGGGTACCAAGGTACTTAGATAGATAAGCGGTAGAGTTTAAAGGCACTTGCAGCTAAATGTGTACTTAGCACTTGCCTCGTATCTGTGAGCCCTATAACGACGCTGAACAAGACCCCGATGTGTGGGAGAGCCGTGTAGATCCAAGCCGATGTTAGGACTCTTAGTACAAGAACTTTTCTTACTTTCTTGAAGGGCCTAGCGAAGCTGTGCCACCTAGCGATGTTAGGTGTTACTGTTAGGTCTGGTTAAGGAATAGCTCCACATAATATGTGGTATTGTTCTGTAGTCTTATTTTCGTTAATAACTGGTGGGTGAGGTGTGGACATGGCTGATAACTGACATTAGCTTTAACCGATCAGAATTCGGCAACAACCATTACCAATCAGATTGTAGTATTTTTCTCAAGTTTTCTGCAATAAACAAATGTGTTAAACTAAATCACCTCCTCAAACTTGCCACCGGTAACTATTTTGAGGATTATAGATCATTAATGTGAGTGGTTATCCTACCTGGCAATGCAGAGAATGCTGATGATGCTACCAGACACGGTGGTACAGAGCTCGAAGGACATCCCCTGGAGAGAGCAGAGTGCTGGGTACCGTCCCACTGACTTCTCGGGCAACCTGTCTCCGAACAGAGCTACTGCTGTACTTGTTGTCCCTGTGGGAACTCAATTTATCTTATTGTGAAAGATATTGGGTGTCACTTGTGGTTTTCCTTCCCAAGTGACAAGTATAAAGTACAAACAAGGTGGGTTAAAGAGCCGACTTTCTATAAATTCCATTTAATCATGATTAAAAGGGGATCATGTGACTTCCGATAATCGTAAAGTAAAAGTAACAGCTGCGGAACTGGTTTGTGTTAGTGCCAGTGGTGCTTTGGGGTTACCAGAAATGGAGATGATAAAGTCACAGATACTCAAGTTGAGATAGAGGACTGTTAAATAGTTCCGTAGATATGAACTCCAAACTCCTATAGCCAGCAAATTTCCTGGGGCAGTGAATAATGCATTAATGATATAGATTTTCGTAAATTCCTGTTACTTTTAGAATTTAGATTAACTAGATTAAATTTTGCATTTGTAACCACCTAGTTGGAGATAGTGACAATCTATGGTCTTACAGTTACACCGTCTTACACTTGTCATGATCAAGTATTATTCATCTACTAGAAGTCTGTACTTTATACTAGTATATACTATATAGTAACTTGTTAAAACATAACAATAACAGGTAGAAGGGTCACATAGTTTGGTGAGTGGGGCAATCGGCGCTAATGGAGCTATTAGAGCCATTCAGTAGAACAAATGGATGTTTCATTGGCGCCCATGGCGATTTGTTAAGTGGCGCCGATGGTAATCCTTATCGCCATTAGCGCCAATGGAGGTGTTGCATGGATCAATTATAAGTGGATTTGGATCAACTCGATGGCGATACTCTCTTTACAACCACCACTTAGAGTAAGAGTGGGTAGTGACTGTGAATGAATCATTTGGAATTCAAAAGGCGCCAGTGGTGCTGATGGCGACAAGGAAACCAATGGCGAAATAGAACCAATGGTGATTCATCTGTGACAATGGCGACAATGTCGCCAACGACAACAGTTGTTCCATTGGTGGCAATGGCGATTCATTGGCGCCAATTGCGACAGTCAGCAAATTATTATACTGATATAGCGGCAATGGCAAAAATAGTGCAAATGATGACAATGTGCAATGGCGATAATCGTAGGTTAATAACCTGATAGTTAGATCGCCGACTTTTTTGATGGCATCAACGATTGGTGACAGTGGCGCCATAGTCGTAATTTACACCATTGTAACTATTTTACTTTTAGCGATTTGCACCATTGTCGCTATTTGCACCATGCCACTAGGTCGCCATCGCAAGTATACCAGCATTATTATTTTCGGATTGGCTGCATTGTCACAAATTGAATTTTTTGCACAACTGTCACCATTGGATTTGGCGCCATTGTCACCAATGAAACGCCATTGGCTTAATAGTTGTCGCCATAGGTACCACTACCAGTACCACAGACAACTGGCACAATTGGCGCCACTGGAATTCCAAATGATGCATTCACTCAAAGCTGGTGATTGTGAAGGAGTATATCCGCGCCATCGAGTTGATCCATTGATTCCATTACAATGGATCAAATATAATTGTCTCGGCAGTGGCAATCGCCATTGCCATTGGCGCCAATGGTGATTTTGACCACCATTGACACCACTGACCTCGTCGCCATTGGCGCCAATGAAACTGGAAACATCTTGATCTATCTGTTCCAATTCCATTGACTGGATCCAATTCCATAGGCGACAATTGCAGCACTCGCCATGACCAAACTTTGTTAAGTTTGATCATGGGCTTTACTGGTATAGCAAGACCAAAATATTAATATTTGACCCTTTTGCCCATTAACAATAACATTTAACTTTAAGACGCTCACCGACGAAAGAAAAGACGGCAGCAAGCAGGAACGCTAACCCATAAAAGGTGTTAGCCGTCTCCGAGAAGCAAGGATTAAGTGGGCCGCACGGTGGGACTGGTAGTGGGACATTGTGATTGAGATCATTGTCAGGAATGCTGTAGTTCATTTTAAACCAGTGGCAGTACCTATTATTATTAATCAGTTGTCCAGTTTAATTTACAGTTTTTAAAAGTTTAGGACCATGACCGATCGCTCCGGCGGACGCTACGCTTATCCTCTACCCCTATTATGGGTATGGCTATAACATATATAAGTAACTTGACGAGATTATATCCGTCTACCGCGTCGCGCGCGCTACCAGAGCATGAGCATATAATGGCGATGCAGCCGCGGCGTAAGCATTGTCTGACTTCGTCCGCGACCCTCTTACCAGGTAACGACCCTCATTCGAAGCGAATAAAATGACAGGAGGGTGCGTGCTGCCGTACAACGTAAGCAGTAAGCACCTGGTTAGGTAAACACATTTGCGTCCGACTCCGTCCTAATTTCGCACTCGCTCAGGGATCTACACGTGTTTAGCAATATTAAAACATGAGCATTGTCAGACGTTGCCTGACCTGCTGCCGCGAAGCGGCAGCCCCCGCGCGCGAAGCGCGCGGCGCGGCAGCGAACCTGCCCCGTAGGGGCGGCATTTGAAAATTGAAAATGGGCCGCAACGCAAGGCAATTAAAACATGCGGCTTATAAAGCAAAGTCATAATTTGTTATGCAATGTGCAACCGGTCTAACAAATTTGTACAGCAGCGCGCACCCTCCCGTCATTTTATTCTTTATTCGCTTCGAATGAGGGTCGGACAAAGTCAGACAATAACAAAGTAAAAAAACTGATACCGGCACCATGTTACCTGGGGACTTTAGTTTTTGTAGCAGCTTCGGCCAAGCACCACAGTGGCATAATCTGCTTAGTATGGCAACCTTTACTTAAAGAGAAAATAAAAGTTTGACTGGTTGTATTATATCCAAGAGTCCGGTATCACCGTGACAAATAAAATTGTCTGACTTCGTCCGACCCTCATTCGTAGCGAATAGAGGAGAATAAAATGACGGGAGGGTGCGCGCTGCTGTACAACAAATAAAAGTAAAAAGAGAAGCGCGCGGACCCTGAAGCCGCGCACTGAAGTAACGTATATTTGCAACGATAATTTACTCCGCACGCAACCATTCTTTCTCCTCGCTTTCATTCGACGTCGTCATGGTAATCATTATGTTTGCGTATCGCATTGAGCGCTCCGGCCTGATTTTGTGAACAGTTCAGTGTGTTGTTGGTCCGTTCATCGTTGTCCGTTTGCGTTGCCTCCTCTAAAATATGCACGTGCATCTTATGCCTGAATATCTTAAACAATAAACTGTGTCCGAGAACCATATATATTTCGTTTTATTAAGATTATGTCTTTACGCAAGTCAATAAATGCCTTGACCACTGTCTTTAAATTGATCAATAGCTGAAAGAGTTGCATTTTCTATTGCTGCAGTCTGCACAGTGCACAAACAGTCGACTGTACCACGACAATTTGTCACGATTGTCGATAAATGAATACCATGAATCTTTGAATGACCGTGTATGCTGCAGTGGCTAACGAGTTAATTTAGAGATGCTATTCAGACAAAGTGTTTTGATTGAAAATTGGTTTAAATGGCTTTAAGAAAATGCTAAACTACTACGTTTGTTTATTTGTTATTTATAGCCGGCAAACATCAATGCAATTGGAAAAAGTAATAACTCCTTTAAACTTTGCAACTGTTTCATAAAAATAGTATTATGAACTAAAACTCTCTAGGTACCCGCACATGTAAGAGGGTCAGAAGCAGGCTTCAATAATGGCGTTTGACAGCGACGCCAGATTACAGCTTATTGAATCATACACTCAGAAAACCTTGAAAGTTAAAAACGACAAGTGGCAGAAGCTCCTTTCGCAAGATGACCAGAAACAGCTTATTGTGGACTGGGTAGAAAAGGGAGACCATGTCAACCTCGTCATGGTTGTCCAGCCTAACGGCATCCCCCTACCTTTCTACGAGTTTCCCTCCTCGCTCAAGGGAAAAGCGGTATACTTCGTGAAAAAGGGTAAGATACCGCTCAGTAAGGCAAAGTTCCGATCAGAAATCATCTACGGTGACCTCTCGAATTCGCCCTTGGAACAGTTATCAGCTTTAGTCGATGAGGTGAGTTGCTTTTTTATTCTAATTTTGTTTAATATTTGACCATTTTTTAAATGTACCTACGTTGGACGGAATAATGTAAGTAATCCTTTTTATTGGTTCAAAAACCTTGCTGCAAAAATTCACATTTTCCATGGAAATCATTCATTTAAGTCATTAAGATAAACGAGTTTCTTCAATATGGAGCGCTGCTGCCTACTTGTTACGATCGACTCTCAACATTCCACCAAATTCTAAATGTTTGCTCAAAATGGATTGGCATATATTTTTCACCCTTAATCTTTTTAAAACCTTCTTTATTTGATATAAAAGTTATGAAGTTTAGATTTTACATAGGTTTGCAAAATGGGTGCACATAGGTAGATTGGAGGATAATTCGAAAGGACATTAACGGTTTGTCTTGGCAGTAGCACTGCTATTTCTTCCAGTTCTTCAAAAAACTTTGCAGCTTGCACTTTGAACTTTCAGAGCACTAGCGTATCATCAGGATACTACCTATCATTACAATTCGCTGATTCAGAATCTAGAGGCTTTTCAGGCTAATACTTAACAAAGAACAATTTAAGAAAACAAAAATGCAATATAGGTTGTACAATGTATGTATATTTCATTATGCTATTAAGGCATTAAGCTCTTGCACCCGAAATTGTTCTATGGTCCTGATTTCCTGATGGCTCCTTTTTATACCGACCGGAGACCCCTGATTTTTTCAAACGTTTATCATAGGCCTCTGTACGTTGAGAATTATATCTATGAAACTAAAAACATATAGTAGAGTACTGCTGATGATCATCTGTCTGATCTTTCCTACTCAACCTACTAGTTAGATTGGTATAAACCTAGCAAGCTGATAGCAACAAGTGAAAAATATTCCATATCCCAAGTGAGCCCTATCTTATACATCCTACCCACGTTTCTTATATATACTACTGCATTGAACATATCGTCAAGCGATCAAATCATGGAAGTGCGATCTAAGTTGTAATTTCGGCAACACGCTGGTTAAGTCAGGAATGGAATCGAAGTGTCGCCCAGATGAATTTGGGCAGCGGTGATCGTTTATACTGCGACCCAACGCATCATGATGCTTTTATGATGGTATCGTGCCATTCATTCAGGAACTGGGACGGAATAGAACTTCATCTCGTATCTTAACCATGATGACAACTCTACGGTTACAATAGGGAGATTAACTCAAGCTTCGATTCCATTAACTCAAGCACGCTCGCGCTGTTTTAGTGTGAGCGTGGTGGTTAAGCATCATGCTGCCAAACCACCGACAAAATATTAAAACATGAATTATTTCTATTGCTGCTACCCAGATGAAATAATTGTCAATCATAAACCACTAAATTCAACTACCAAGTAAACCTCCTCTCATTTCAGCTGCTGGTTCCACTCCTCTCAAACAAGAGGAACCACGAGAACTGGCCTGCCGTCGTCTCACAAGACGTACAACGTCACGTTCACAACCTCAAGAGCTCCGTCTTCGTCGTAGCAGGGCAGGTTAAGGGCAAGACTCTGTTACCACTACCAGTTGGAGCTGAATCTTTTACTGACAACGATGATGAAAAGTAAGGAAATATGTTTTTAGGAAATAAACGATGGGGAAAATATTGAGCGAGATTTAGAAAAAAAAGGGCAAGGAATAACGCCTTTGATAAGTGTTCGCAGAAGAAATATGAGCACGCGTGGAGTTGAAAGTTTTGCTAACTGATAGGCGTGGGCGTCTGACAAATCGATAACCGCGACTGTCTCAACAATTTAAACTAAAACATAGTTGTTTGGTTAAAGTTGTCAACAACTTCCTCGGTTAATAAAATTATCTAAAACCAGGGCTGAAAGACATCTGAGGAACTCCATACATCAAATTGAGGGAGTGATCATTGGTTGGAGTCACCAGATACACGATGTACTGAAGAGAAAATCTGCTCAGCCATTGCTGGAGGGACTCAACCCTGAGCCGATGGTAGAGATCGATTTCTGGGAGTCCAGAGCGAGGAATCTAGAGTGCATTTTTGATCAGGTTCGATACCTCAACTATGTTCATGT
Source organism: Mnemiopsis leidyi (assembly GCA_000226015.1). Taxonomy (NCBI): domain Eukaryota; kingdom Metazoa; phylum Ctenophora; class Tentaculata; order Lobata; family Bolinopsidae; genus Mnemiopsis; species Mnemiopsis leidyi. The sequence continues at coordinate 217,776 of JH152665.1, read as the reverse complement.
ATCAGAAATTTGGACTGCACTGATGCCATTGAAACGACCAAACGAATACTGAGAATAAATCCGTTACCAACGCGTAATTATTTATTCTAACCTACATTTCAGTTGAGGTCACAGAAAGTCAGAAAAATGGCAGAAATTTTGGAACGAACAGAAAGCAGCTACTTCAACTCGTTCAAAATTCTCTTCCAAGATGTGGTCAACGGTAAGATTTGAAAACGAGCGCAACGAATTGAGTCGAGTGCATCTAATTAATAATTTTACAATCAAATTGCTAGTATAGTGCTCAGGCAGCTGTTTTGAATTCATTTATTCAGTTTTTAACCTCTATAAGTTACCAAACACGTTGGTCATACAAGCTGTCCTATTAAAAATATTGACGAAGGAATTGAATAAAAATAATTGCTATATCATGTTTTTCACGCCCGTTTCCATGCAAGCTGCGAAGTTATATTGCCCACTTGCAGAGGTTGCGAGTGCAGCTCAGTATTCTAATTCTGATAAAAAATGTCAATTCTGAAAACTAAAAATGATTAGTTTTACATAGCGTGTCTTTCAGAATAATAGGGAATCGTTACACCTAAGCAGTTCTGTTCTGAAATATTGAAGCAAGCAAAGTAACACCGCCACACTTTCAGCCCTGAAGGAAGCACGAGAGATAAACATGTACCTAAAGCCGCTCAAGTCGACAATTGAAGCGCTCGAAGAAGCTGAGTTTGACCAGCTGGAACCACGCCTCGCCCCGGTGTTACACACGCTGTGTTTGGTGTGGGCCAACAGTACTCACTACAGGATGCCAAGTCGCATCATCGTTGTTCTGCAAGAGATCTGTAATCTTCTCATCAGAATTGTAAGTTTAGAAATAAACTCATAACTCACCTATATATCTAGAATTAAACACAGCTATAGAAATGGGTGGATCTTCCACTTAATTTGTGTTCAAAACGATTTGATGCTTGGCTAAGAATTTCTTGGATCTGTAAGCAACATGACGATGAAGACTTGGATTCTGTTCTGATGTCAGAGATTTACTCAATGCTTGGCTAACGTTTATCTTTTAGTTATGATTTGGGGACCAGCTCAGATTCACAATCTCAGCTAAGAATTTCAACTCGCCTCAATTTCAGGCAATCGAGTTCCTGGGTCCTGAGGAGATCTTCAAGGGGGAATCAGATGAAGCACTTACAAAGATACGGTATGTAATCAAAGTGCTGGAGAAGTTCAAGGAAGATTTCGAGGAGAAGAGAACGACCCTGCATAGCTACTTCAAGGAGACTGAGTTCGTGCCTTGGGAGTTTGCTTCCAGTCTGGTGTTCCCGCGGTACAACTGCTTCTTGGGCCGGGTCAGGCAGTTGGAGGTAAGGGAAAGGTGGTTTGCTGATAAGCTTATACTACCCTGAGATTACTTAACGATCGTCTTGAAACTTACATGGCTTGCTTGTTGCTAAATGTTCGCGTAGCTAGCTTGCTATCAAATACCTAGCTTAGTTGTGACTACCAATGTGGAGGTTGAAGTTAAGGATATTACAATTAATTTGTGAAAAGCGTTGAAATACTTAAAGTTAGAATCTAGGCGAGAAAACAAACTTTAATTAAACAATAATGTAAATGTTACGGGACATTTCTCTATAAAATATATCTTGCGTTAGTAGCGAGCGTCAGGTTGACAACCGCTCTTAGAATGATATCAATACCTACAACAAGATTGTTCCACCACAGAGCGCGAGCATTTCGCTGTTTTGACAGTAAAGAGTTAACCGATAAAATCGTTACAACTTGACCGATTTAATTGTAGTAAAATTTTAATTTGACAAGTTCATTTACTGAGTCCTGACTGGGGATATGTATGATCGAATACGAAGAGAATGACAAAACAAAACACAGGATCTGGTAGAAACTACGATAGAGTTTAACAGACTGGAGAAGGTAGAGATTGGAGGGATGAAGGGTAAAGCTCTGAGCAAACAAGTGGAAAATCTGTTTTTGGAGTTCACGGAGTTTGTCACAATCTTCCAGAACATTACTTACAATTGTTTGGACATCAAAGAACCTGTAAGTAGTTACAGAGTATGATTTACATAGTTATCTGAATGAATTATTTATTGTTTGACTAATTAATTTTTTTACTAATAAACATGATACGCTACGTGCACTTGCGTAGTGGTAACTAGCTATACATTGCGTGTAGAATACACTGCGAGAACTAGCTATACATTGCGTGTAGAATACACTGCAGTAACTAGCTATACATTGCGTGTACAATACACTGCGGTAACTAGTTACTAGCTACACGTTTGTGCACAGAAAACTGGGAAATTCAGTTTTTGGATCTTGACCTTAAAGAGCTTTAAGACTGCCCAATTATAAAAGATTGCTTGACTGTCAAATAATCGTAGATCTCTCGAAAAGACCGATCTTTTACCTCGCTCTCTTCTCCCTCTGAATCAGCACTTCAAACTGTTCACGTGACTGCACAACCGTCACGTGCAACTTGATAGCAAGCAACTCTTGTCTGATTATTTGTTATGCAGTCTCATGCCGAGAGTTGAGCCACACTCTCCAGTGCAACTGTTAAGTGTTAGCGCACATTGCTTGAGAAGACTGGTCAGTTGTCATGGTAATCTTTATGTGACTCGTCACTTGCTCATTGCTATCATATTTTGCATTGGGACATACTCTGATAATAAAACACTACATCAACTGTGACAGGTCGACAATTCAAAAATTATCATACCCAAACTAAGAAAAGAGTCTTCAGTCTTGGGGATGTTTCTCACGGCACCTAAATCACTTTTTGGACATCCCTTATGTTTTATCTTACTTGAATTACTTGGGTGTAGAAAATACCAAATTTTCTCCGTGCAGTGGGAGCAATCTCAAAAACAGTCAAAATGATGATTCAACAGAATAACAATCAACTTTCGTAACAACTTTTGCATTATGCTGTCGCGTTGAGTGTAAGGCAATAACATACGATATTGAGTCAAATCGCTCTAATTGCAAGATTTGACACGTTATTAATCAAAATTTGTTCATCTCAAATCCTCTCAGGCCTTCAAGAAGGATTACGACAAATTCAAAGAGAAGATTGAATACTTGGATTTGAGGCTAGCTTCAATCATCAACCAAGGATTCGATGACTGTGGATCTTTGGAAGCTATACTGAAGGTAACAATAAATTCTTATTTTATTCATTTTAGCTTCACCAAATTTCTCACCTTGTTCATTGACAACTTTAAATTTCCCCTTTAAAACAACGTTAAATTATTAAACACTTAAACTAGAATTCCACACTTAAACTAGAATTTCACACTAGATGTTGGATGCGTTTGGATCCCTGCTGGACAGGTCCATTATCAAAGTCAACTCGGAGCCCAAGTATCCTCTCCTTATACAAATGTACGAGTCAGAATTGGACTCAACTAAGAAGATGTTTGACGCTCAGAATGCCATGTTAAAGGTAACTTGAAGCTCATACGGTTTTGTATTTTAGGTCAAGAAATATTTATTGTGGAATAGCATTTATCTACTGCAAAAGGTTATTTTAGAAGCCGACAATAGCTGTATGCGTGAAAGCTTTAGAACTCTAGGTATTAGGCACCTATAGAGTATAGACATAACTTGACTGGATAGTGGATAGAGTAAAATAAATTCACGTTGAAACTACAAACTAAGGCATGTAAAGTGGCTCTCATTATGTGAGTATGTGTAAATAGATTTTGGTTAGTTTTAAAGATAGTCTACACGGTACCAAAGAAGAGTAGGCCTCGGTTGGTGGGCTTTGACCTTTTACAGTCCCTCCTGAGCAACCGTATTATATTTTAAGGGAGACCTTCGGATCTGGTATCATTAAAAGTGGTTTTGCTTTAAAAAAGTCCCCTTTAGATAGCTGTAACCGATCCAACTTGTTGGATGGATGGTGCCATTTAAGACCACGCCCAAAAATTCACATTACCAGACGGCCAATCGTCTCCAAACTTTGTACGATTACTACTGGCGTCAATACCGAACAAATGCGACCAATAATGGCCCAATCCGAGCATGTTCTGAAAATGTCATATTTTGTCACATGTGTGACATCAAAAGTGTGACATTTGTCCGATTCGTCCCAAACTCACTGTATTTCAATACCTTGACTAGTTTTACCAATCTGGTATCATAACAACTGGTTTTGGTTCGAAAAAATGCCCTATGGATAGCTGGTTCCAATTTATGGATAGTTGGTGCCATTCGAGAAATACATCTATAGGAGAGGTTGAGTCGATGTATTCGTGAAAATTGGAACCAAATTGGAACCATTATCCATAGATTTATCCATAAAGTGGAACCAGCTATCCATTGGGTACTTTTTCGAGCCAAAACCACTTTTTATGAT
>JH152665.1:181608-208421 GCA_000226015.1 Mnemiopsis leidyi | reverse complement strand
GACTTTCATAGCATCAAATTTTCTATCGTTGTCTTCTACCTGTGTAGCAAAGTTTCAAGGTGCTTGACATTTCACAGTAGCGTATGCAAATTTTCAAAGTTAGTTAACATAAAAAAGAAATTTTTGGGACTTGGCAACTTTGGACAGGTGCCGTTGAGTCAACTTTTATTAGTTTTTCGTGAAATTTTTACAGCTGCTTAACAAAGGTATAAATAAAATTCGTGCAAATTTTCAGCATGATTCAATTAGAAACGGCTGAGTTTTATTCATGCAATGTAAATTTCCAAAAATTTCCAAATTCTCGGAAAAATTTTCTTTTTGCGATTTTAAAAAATGCGTCATCTTAGAATCAAAAAATAAGTGGTGCAATTGATGCCCATTAGGGTGCTTTAGGTTACTGTACAGTCCGTTGGTCTAGCTAAATTTTTACAATTCCCCCTTAATATGATTTGACCGTTTGACTAAGTAATCTATAATTAAAAGTTAGACAGAAGCGTCGTATTCTTACAATACACGTATCACTACCTGTCACGTGACATAGGTAGTTACTTACGACGTAAGTATAAACTACCTCACACAGGAAGTTATTTACTTCGTAAGTAACTACCTCACACAGGTAGTTACTTACTTCGTAAGTAACTACCTGTGTGACACTAACGCGCACAACAAGGTAGAATACGTATTGAAGCCACAGCTGTAGAATCAATATATATATATCAATGAAGATGCATTATTATCGAGAAAGGTCAAAACTTTGTAAATTAACATTGAACAGACTTCTTAATAAGACGACTTCTTAATAAGAAGTTCTTATGCTTGAAAACAGAGCCATCTATCCATCCTTATCCTTATCTCCCCAGCTTGTGTCTGTTCTACGTGAAGTACGGTATCTTGAATCCCTGAAGCGTGAAGATATCGAAATACCTGGATCAGCTGCTGGTATCTACTCGAAGAACGATCTCTTCAGACAGTACCTCGCCAACCTCGACCTCATCGTGTCCAGGTAAACGCAACAACTTGTCAATCTATCCTCAACTGAATTAGCTTATCGTGGTCGACGGATTGCTTCTCAGAAACTTACATTTCCATATCTCGTTAATATCTAAAAAGACAAAACATCTGTCAGGCTACAAGTTTAGTTTAATAGACAAGGACAATAGTTGTCAGTTTCTCACCTATACCGATCTGTTCAGGTACAACAAAGTGCGCGAGACGATACTAGACGTAGAGTATCCTCTAATTGAAGGTCAACTCGGACATCTTGATATTCAACTCGACCGTGCTATCACTAGTCTCAACTGGAAGAGCGACGGTTAGTTTGCTATTTCTACCAAACTTCTACCATACTCGCAAGCATTATAAAATTCAATCGATACAAATCGATATAAATCGATATAAATCGCAACTGGGAAAGCGTCATTAAGGGGTGCTTGTAGTCAACGGGACGGGATGGGATAATATGATATAAGATATTCTTATAGTCACATATAGTTCACGACACCCGCAATTGGTAATGAAAAATGATCCCTCAAATCTCCATTATTTGAAAGCGGATATCATCCACTGCGCTAAATGCCGAGACTGTTTGAAGTTAAATTGTGGCAATCCTCTCGCATTGTGAACTTTTCTCACGCGTGAGAATATTTCGGTATTTTGACGTGACTGGCGCCTGTTGGGTGGCGTTAGTTTGTTCAGATAAGGCTGGGTCGACCGAGCTTTTAGCTACCATGGTCTGAGGTTATCAGAATGATAATTCTCGAAATGGGAAATCGACGCTATAGGCCAATTGTCAACAGACAATTAAATACGAAGTTTAACAAACATCTAGTTGGTCGTTAAATCCTATCAGTATCAGAAATGTTTCATTCCTCGGAACCCAGCAAATTCCATAGAAATACGAATACGCGTAACCATATCCATTCATACATCAACCATTAAACCGAACAAGTAAACCGAGACTGTTTAGATGTCTGGACCTATATCGAAGAGACTCGTCAGACAACCGGCAACCTGGAACAACGCGTCTCCTCCGCCAAGGACAACGTGGAGGCGATGAACAACATCATGGCGAAATGGTGTGACTATCCGCTCTACGAGAGAAAGGAGAAACGCGGCTTGCTCAACCTTGACGTGAGTTATCCTTTATTCGGCGTTACCATCACGCAACGTAGAAATCATGAATTTCAATATGCAATATCGCTGGTATTTATTTAATTTTAAGGTTCCTTGAAGTATGAAATTTAGGGGTTGTAACAAACATGCCCATTATTTCCAAAGAAAGACGTGATACGGATTCTAGGTTAAAGTACTGCGTGTAATACATAACTGCTTAAATACTTGGTACAGCAGAAGTACAGCAGACATTCAACATTGGACATACAACAATATGTCAATGTAATTATAAGTTTCTTAACTATAAATAGGATTTTGATTAAAGTAAAAAACACTGGTTGTAATACAGAGAACTACAAATAGCCTACTGCGGTGGTAGGAACCCAGATGTCAAATCGAACCATAGACCCATCTTTGAGGAGGCATCTCATCAGTGGTCGTACCTCCAGTCTCGGTTTCTGAACTGGTAAACACTCCAGAAAAATGGCTTAGGTGTTTGCAGTAATTGATGAACCATATTAAGTAGAGTTCAAAGCCGTTATTGTCTTTTTGAAAGGGATTATTTTGCTGCCGCCAATGCTATGCTCCAGCTTCAGTCAGTACTTCACGGTCTTTAGCTCAACTAACGTCAAACCTAAAACAGTAAAACTAGCAGCTTTTTGTCACTTAAGTCAAAACTGTCATGCGCCATCTGATTTACATCATGTCTGCTTCCGGACCACGCCTCACTCAATATTTTAACTATTATCTTTGCTTCTTTTAGAAATCAGGCTCAGAATTTAAGAACGTTAACTTCATCCCTTTACTAAACTATTACTCAGGACCTCATCCACTGACTCAACTATTACTCAATATTTCATCCTTTAACTATAACTCAGGACCGAGCTGCGATGTTGGAAGCTCGCTACAACTTGATAAAACAAGATGGAGTTAAGATCCAGGAAATTGTGTCGACCAACCTGACTCTGTTCAAAGCGACAGACGACAGTGACCACTGGAGAAACTATCTAGACTACATTGACGATATGATCCTGGATGGGTTCTTCAACGCAGTGCAATGTTCCCTGGCCTATCTCCTGGAGAACACTGAGCTTAACGCTCCTGATATCATGCCTCTCATGGAAGCTAGGTAGACCGAATATAGCGCCAGTCTTTATTTATTGACAGTTCAGCTTTCATATAGCTTCAAAATCAGCACTCAAAATTGGACATCTTAAACTCACTTCAAAACTAACGCACTATCATCATACCTTTTGGATCAATATTCTTAAATTTACTTTAAGGCTTTTACTCGGTGGCATGGCCTGGTAAGGCTACCAATAGGATTGAACTTGCACAACAAAACGTTGCTACTTAAGTACTTACAAACTCAATAAATTATACTCCCAGATTGGAGCTAGCAATACCAGATATGGTATTCGTACCTTCACTGGAATTCGGTTCCGAGGACGGTTTCATGGAGCTAATAGAAGGGATCGTGGACGACGCTTACAAGCTGTCCTCGCTGATCCCCCGTATAGCCAAACACAACGGGATGGATCACTACCAGATTGAGCTGGACGACATGCTAGATCTCAGTGAGATGAGACATGATCTCATGGACAGAGTCACTGCTGTTATAAACAAGGTTTTTTGCGTGGATTTTATCTTAAACTCTGTTGAATTATTGTAACCGTAGTATGAGTATAAATCTCTTGGCCTCGTGCTATGAAAATGAAAGTTAGCAAGCTCAACTGGAATCCTGACATTCTAAAATTTCAGGCTATCGAACAAAGAAACCAGTTTGAGAATTACTCTTACTTGTGGACGGAAAACAGGGCCGAGTTTCTGAGACAGTTCCTGCTCTACAATCACGTGTTGACTCAGGAGGAGATAGAGAACGCTGGGGAAGATGGTGTTCCTGAGTGTCCACCTACTCTTGAACAGTTTAAAGAACAGGTCAGCGTCGTGTATCTAGTCACTGTCTTTTCGCTCTTGAATAGTTAGAATAACAGGTTAGCGCACATGCCTTTCATTCGTGAAAATGTCCAAACAACAGATCAGCGTCCAATTAAAACTGTTTCTGATTCACTTGCCAGCTCCCTCATTCTTGACAATCTTTTTGTCTAGGCCCCCTCTATGGGTCTTAACTTTTGAACAGTTCAAAGAACAAGTGTCATTGCATTTCTTATAGCATTGGGTGCCAAGTATAAATGTTATCTTGCGCTTAGACAGTTCTAAGATCAAGTCTCTCCGTCCTGGTTTCCTTTAACTTGTTCCACTACTTTTGTGACCAGTTTTATAGAACAGATCAGCTCCTCTTGAAGCTGCCTCGCGTGAATTTCGCTGAAATTAAAGGAACTGTAAACCCCTACAATTTCCATGTCATGTGACAAGTTTAATCGTGACGCTATTGAAATCACTAACCTAACTTGATTTATGAATCTTGAAGTGCAAGTCAGTGCACTGTTAAACAGTTGACTTTGATAAACCAAACATGAGCCGAGTCTTTCTAAATTTCTTGGTTGGTTGCAATAAAGCTGTCGCTTGTCTGACCGTGATGATAAGCTTTCAAGTTCTACCTTCTAAATAGTCATGTCAACAGGGTGATGCAGATGTTAGGCAGTTTTGTCTGATCTGACATGAGCATTACTTACAACGATTCTTATCCGCAACTGGCAATGTTTGAACTTTGATTATAGGCAAGTCCGAGGTCGACGGATCTTAAAAGATATCAAATTAGAAATTTGACTTCAGTGGAAAAATAAGCATCAAAACCATAATAAGTAATCGGACCTGCGGACTGCAGATAATAAATATCATTCCATAAATATCGTTATGGCAGCTGACAGTTAAAATCGGCTCATATCGTGACACTTATCGTTCCTGAAATGAACAATTACCTTCCCTAGATGGACACCTACGAAACTTTGTACGACGAGGTCGCAGCACTGCCAGACGTGTATGTCTTTGACCAGTGGTTCCGTCTTAGCATTCGACCGTTCAAGCAGAACCTCCTGAACGTGGTCCGAAAGTGGAGTCTCATGTTCAAGACTCACCTTATTGATCACGTCACAAACAGCCTGAAAAACCTCCAGGACTTCATCAAGGTTACCACGTCAGGACTTGGCGTGGAGGTTGAAGACGGTGATTACGAGGGATTGGTGAGTTAGAACTTCCAATTACTCAATTATAGCATCAAGTTTTTGAGACATAATTTTTGGGTTTTGTAATCCTGATTTTACCTCCGGACTACGGTCATCTTACTAAAAGCAATTTCTGACATTCATACCTGACATTCTCGTCTACATAAAACAAAATCAAACTACTAAACCTTGGCAGGTGGCCTGTATGGGACATCTGCTGAATGTGCGAGATCGAGCAGCGACTACGGATGAGATGTTCGAACCTCTGAAACAGACAATCGACCTTCTCAAGAGTTACGATCATGAAATGAGCGAGGAAGTCCATCAGCAACTTCAGGTTAAATAGAAACCAAAAAAACTGTATGCCTATATCGAGCCTAATTATCATGATAAAAGAATCTGTCAGAAATATGCATTTTTATGCTGTTATAAACTTGGCAGAAACTTTTGTGAGATAAGCACGTGTAAAACTCACTGTACTTCTTCCAGGAACTACCTGAACAATGGAACAACGTAAAGAAACAGGGCGTCATGGTAAAACAACAGGTTGCACCACTGCAGGCCAACGAAGTGGCAATAATACGCAGAAAATGCACCAGTTTCGATGTCAAACAGCACGAATTTAGAGAGTAAGTAACCGTTTGGGACTGTAGTATAAGATTTCATGGTCTGGAAAGCGCTTTCCTGATGTCAGAAAGTTGAAATATTATGAGTATATTCATACCACATGATACTCGATTTTAACGGGCTACATATACTTACTTATAAATGCTTACAATAGTATGGTTGAATAGCATCTAGGCCAGGATTAAGTGATTCCACAGAAGAAAACGATTTTGAACAAGTTAGAGAAGATTAAGATTAAGTGATGATACTCAATAAATTTACAAGTCAGTTCGAATGGGTAAAATGGCTTTGAGATCTTAAGACTTCGCAGGGATTTACAATTCTTGCGTAACCGAAAAAGAGGTTGCTATTTGCACGGGCATCATATTGTCCTTTAACTGGATATCTTTCAGGACAAATAACTTTGTCCTAAAAAATCGATTCTGGTTACAAATGTGTCCTTTGATGAAGACTGAACAAATTCTCGCCTTAAAATGTCTTAAGTTGCCTAATTTCAGAATGTTCCGAAAGGAAGCTCCCTTCAAATACACGAGTGAAGGGGTGTACGGTAACCTAGATGAGATGCACCTCAAGATAACTGACATGGAAGTCGAAATGAAGGGGCTGGCCGATAGTGCATCGCTCTTCGAAGTCAACATGCCAGAGTTCAAACAGCTTAAAGGCTGCAGGAGGGAAGTTAAACTCTTGAAGGTAACTGTTTTGGGTTAAGTTGTCAATCCTATTTGCATGCCGCCAATATTTGGTTTTTAGTATAGTAATAGTTTTCTATTTGGAATTTTCCCTAAAGCTCGCCTAGATAAAACTATTCGAACCTTTAACCTCGATTTCACCCTATAATCTCACGATATTCTCATTTATTTACGATATTTTTTTCTCTTATATTTTTGGCTCACCGTCAAGTTCCGTGACACAAATAGTAGTTATCGAACTTAATGGTTTTTGGTGGTTATCTAGATTCTAGATTTCGACCGTTGTCGGTTTTACGTATTGGTTAATCAATGACAGTACTTCATAATCATTGCCTCAAAGGATTCAAGTATTAATCAAAAGCAGTTTCATATACAATTATGGCAATCACTTTGGTTAAGTTCCTTGGAAAGCTCGAAAAAATATTAAATATATTAAGCAATATTAAGTATTTTTCAAGCAGTGTATGAAAATTATATACTTATGAAGATTGATTTATTGTCTTGGTACTTCGAATATTAAATTTTACATATATTCCCTATCACAAACACTTTTAAACATGAAATAGACATCAATAGTAATATTCTTGGCGATATAATAAATTTTCGGATCATTTTAAATGTTTTTTCATAAAGTGATCGTATTAATCGCTGCCACGTGACACCTCCCGTCCTCCCAGACAAGATAGTAACTTGTGGCATACAATGATGACATTCTACAATGTCATTATGTCATCAATAGAATTTACGATAATGTGTCACTTGAAAATATGATGACATGATGGCATGTGTGTTTCAGACATGTTGGGACATGACAGAGCTCGTGACGAGCTGTTTTGACGATTGGAAAACTACGCTCTGGACGCAGATCGATGTCGAGAGTATGGAGGTGGAGTGCAAGAAGTTTGTCAAGGAAATCAGAGGAATGGACAAAGAGATGCGTGCGTGGGACGTATACAGGTACTGACTGTGGTGTCATGTCTCGGTAGTAGAACTTCCTGTATTGTGTTGTTGTTTATTTATCGTCCTGGCAATCACGTCCTAATATTCGTTAGATCGCACAAACATCAGGGGTCTCAGAAAGTGAACCTATTCACTGTTGCCTGGCAGGTCATGAGCTGGTATCGAGTATAGAGGGAGATATCGTTTTGTATCTAGACTGTTGTTAGACTGCAATGTGTGACTTGATCAGAAGATTTGGTTTACAGATTTGAACACGTGTCGACAAAACCAAGTATTTGTCAAAGCTTCTTAGAAGTCTGTATTAAAGTCTTTACAGGATACTAAACAGCCGAACTTATTTATTCTCCCTTCCCCAGTGGTCTAGAAAGCAATGTTAAGAACATGGTGACGTCACTTCGAGCGGTAACCGAGCTACAGAACCCTGCTATCCGAGAGCGACATTGGCTACAACTTATGCAGACCACGAAGGTAAGAACGTTAAACGGATCGTTTTGTCTCGAGCTTTCTTTAGAACCTTCACCTAAGAACCTTAATCTACCCACAGCACACGTTATACATAGATAGAATTTGTCGGATTTCATATATAAGATGACGGTATACAGGCGTTCAACAGAAAAACCGACGAAAAAATATTATTCAAATTTGTCAAAAAAAAATTGATGATGGAAACTCGTTCTGGAGCATAGATGAGAGGAACTAATGCTTGATTACTAACAGGTACGATTCGTCATGGACGACAAAACGACACTTAACGATCTTCTTGCTTTGAATCTCCACGAGTTTGAAGATGAAGTGAGAAATATAGTCGACAAAGCTACCAAAGAATTGAACATGGAGAAGGTTGGATATTCTTGTTGAGTTCGTTTATTGATTTTGAAAATGTTACTAAAACAGAGGCAGAATTTTGCTTCTAAATTCATGCGCATTGATCTATTAAGTTATAGGCTTGAAATCAGTTAGACTACTTGCTTTATATGCAAGAGTTGGCTCTCAGGTCAAGATAGAAACTAAGTCAGACACAAAGAAACTAATCCAAAACCCAGTCCTGTTGCTTAAATGGCGGTGTTTTAATTTTTACCTCAACAATCATCTAGAATACAATTTAAAAACGGCTAACGCTTAAAATTAACGTTTAAAAATCAACTAGCTTTCTAAAATGGCAGCTAAATACTATAAATACTTAAAAAGATTAACCTGTGTGTGATCAGGTGCTCAAAGAGCTTGACTCAACTTGGAGTGTTATGGAGTTCGAACACGATGAACATCTCCGAACCAAGACTCCACTTCTAAGATCGTCTGAAGAGCTCATTGAAACACTCGAGGACAACCAAGTGAGTAAATACTATTATAAAGAAGATTCGTATCTTCAAACGTGCGAAGTGAAATCAAACGTAGGTGAGCATTTTAGCCATTGTGATTAATATTCGGTGCCATTATATCTTGGACGTCCTAATATATCTATAAAAATTTTGATGAATTTAATTTCAGATGATCAAACACTAATCAAAATGTTCGCATGCACAAATCTTAGATGCCATCAAAATGCAACATTTGATCTTGTCAACTAGACAAACAAATCCAAATAACTCCCATCCTCTCAGGTACAACTGCAAAACTTGATGACCAGCAAATACATCGCTTACTTCCTGGAAGAGGTGTCTTCCTGGCAAACCAAGCTTTCTACCGCTGACTCGGTAATCCAGATCTGGTTTGAAGTACAGCGCACCTGGTCACATCTCGAATCTATCTTTATCGGTTCAGAGGACATCAGGAAGCAGCTTCCCGAGGATTCTCTGAGATTCGATGGAATCGATAGTGACTTCAAGGAGCTTATGGAAGCAGCGGTCAAGACTCCGAATGTTATTGAGGCAACTAATAAGAAGGGACTGTTTGCTCAGCTTGAGGATATTCAGGTTTATAGAAATTAAATTTTACAATGCCATGTCAACACGCAAATCATAAATATCGAATAGCTAATTCATTTTGTCGATTGATAAATCTAGCATTTTTGCTCATTCTGCTGAAAAAAAGTTTATCAATAAACCGAAATCAGGACCGATTGGCACTGTGCGAAAAAGCTCTGGCCGAATACTTGGAAACCAAACGTCTCGCATTCCCCCGATTCTACTTTGTATCGTCAGCTGATCTGCTTGACATTCTGTCCAAAGGAAACCAGCCTCTACTTGTTGCTCGACATCTTTCCAAACTCTTCGACAACTTGCACAGACTCGAATTCAAAAAGGTAGGACGACTAAGTTAGCAGCTGGTATTTTTATAGTCATTCCGTGAAACCGAAATTACGTATTTCTTCCAAAACGCCAGCTGAAACAATAACACTTTTCTAATTTTAGGAGAATGACGAACAAACGAAGGAGGCTCTGGGAATGTACTCCGGCGAAGGCGAATACGTGGAATTCCGGGATCCTGTGTGGTGCACCGGCCCGGTAGAGAGCTGGCTCAACAAGGTCATGACTGAGTCTCAGAAGACCATCAACAGCAACGTGGCTGACGGTGTGGTGACCTACGAGGAGAAGGCAAGAGATCTGTGGCTGTTCGACCATGCTGCTCAGGTTGCCCTGGCTGGTAACCAGATCTGGTGGACAACTGAGGTAGGGCAAAGTTTCACGATTTTCTGTAGAACTGCGTTTTCGGCAATCTTGACAGTCTGTTTTACGTCGTGAATAGATAGGTGCCATAAAATTCATTATCTTTTTAATCAAGTTATAATGAATTGAAACTCCAGAGTTTAATTTTAAAGATGAACTATATCAACGAAATCGTTCGCAGCAAAAATATGTTCCATCACTATTGCTAATATTGCAAAAAAATTGTCAGGTAAAAATAGCCTTCGGTCGGCTGGAAGAAGGCTACGAGAACGCATTGAAAGATTACAATAAGAAGCAGGCTGCTCAGTTAATTACCCTAATTAACCTACTAATTGGCGACCTGAACAAAGGCGACCGTCAGAAGATCTGTACGGTGTGTACGATTGACGTCCACAACCGGGACGTTGTGGCCAAACTCATCGCCATGAAGGCAGAAAATGCTCAGGAGTTTGCCTGGCTTAGTCAGATTAAGCACAGGTAGGCAAAGAGCATCGAAACTAAAACTCGAAAGTCTGGTCTTAGCTATTCATTTTAGGATTTCTATTTCATTTTAAGGTGGTGTAGGGGAGTAGATCATGCCAGATGTCTCGCCTAGTAATTGGGTCCAGCTAAAATGCGACAACATCGCCGGAGCTATTTTAGCAAATACGATACCTTCACTGAGCTGTGTTTAAAGTTTTGCTTTGCGTGTGCCAGATCTAAATAACCATTTACCGGGTGCCAAATAACAAATTAATTGAAAAATATTGACGTCAGGCATAATGTGACCTGTTTGACGAGATTATATCCGTCTACCGTTCTAACGAAACGATTCAGCTTTGAGCTGCGAGAGTCGGGTATCACCGCGACAATGACCTGTTTATAAAGTACCACCATGTGAACCCCTTGTAAGATCGATCAATATCAAGAATTACGAAAGTATAGTGAGGATAAAAAGACACCTTTCGCAGATGGGACGATAAACAGAACACGTGTTTCGTGGACATCTGTGATGCGATCTTCAAATACTCCAACGAATACTTGGGTAACACCGCTCGACTCGTCATCACGCCCCTCACTGACAGGTATTTGATCACGTTCTGATGGGTGCTCTATTTAGAAACCAAAGTTACACGGTAATGCCGTCAACTTTTCAAGACAAAGAACTCTGAGATTATTTGCATACGTCTGTCGAGACACAGTCTGCTTTTTGACATTTTGACGAATGCTCGTAAATACATGTGGTCATGTGGCGTTAAAAGCAACAAAATAATAGTTAAATGGCCATTTTAACATAATCTGGGCATCAGTTTACCCTTTAATTGTTTGACTGATAAATAACCCTAAAACTGTTACCTACTACCTAGCCGAGCCTTGATGACTGTGATTTTCAGGTGTTACATTACTTTGACCCAGTCTCTTCACTTGACGATGTCTGGTGCGCCCGCTGGACCAGCTGGAACGGGCAAGACAGAAACAACAAAAGATTTGGGCAGAGCACTGGGTATCATGGTGTATGTGTTTAACTGTTCCGAGCAGATGGATTACAAATCTATCGGCAACATCTACAAGGGACTTTCTCAGTCTGGTAAGTTTTTTTGATAGCGGGTTTTTAAAATTTAAAGGGATGTTTCCTTGCAGATCAACAGCACCTTCAATCCGCTTTGAGATCTTTGATAGATCGAAATTGCTCGTTTTGTGGTGACCTGATTAGTTATGAAATTCGTCGGCGCGTCGTATTAAATCATATGTCCTCAAAATTAGTCAAATTGAAGTGTCAAATATCGAATAAACTGCTGAGGAACGGTGTTTGTGTTTTAAATTTCAATGATCTCTACCCATTAATTAACTCAATGTGTCAATTGAACCTGTCTCCATTTAGCAATAAAGTTCAATTTAAGTTGGTTAATTTAAGTCATGGTATCAGCGAATTTAAATATAGGCCTAGCCAGTCTTTTTGTTCGGTTGTCAAATATTGATGTTTGATAAAATAAATGGACACTTCAAATCATAAGATTTGGGATGATTCGATCAGTCAGAAACATGTTGTGGCCACTGGCCAGTTAAGCTGCTTTATCTAAATGTTTTTGTCTGGCCATACCTTGTGATCATAGTCGTTGCATGAAACCTATCTGTGACTATTTATAAATTTGAGAAACTACTTAGCTGACAAGACCGACACAAATTTTATCACTGATAGATTATTCCCAAAACTAAAGCGAGGCTTATCAAAAAGTTACCATAGTTGGCAACTGCCTGGAGCAAGTCACACTAATTGTCAAAGATCTGCAGTACATCACTTTTTTACCACTCTCGAATAATGAACACATCCCACAGGTGCCTGGGGTTGTTTCGACGAGTTTAACAGGATCTCGATCGAGGTGTTGTCCGTGGTAGCGGTTCAGGTGAAGTGTATCCAGGATGCTATCAGAGACAGACTCCTCAGGTTCACCTTCCAGGGAGAGGAGATCAGCTTGTTGGCCACTGTCGGTATCTTCATTACCATGAACCCTGGATATGCTGGCAGAACTGAACTTCCCGAGAACCTAAAGGCTTTGTTCAGGTGAGAATCTGTTTTACGAAACTGTTTGTACGATGTACTGCGAGCACTGTTTAACAGGCGAATTTGACTGAATGGTATTGGCCATTATAAATATCCTGTTTTATTAAGTTATGTCATATTTCAGGCCGTGCGCTATGGTTGTGCCAGATTTCGGTATGATCTGCGAGATTATGTTAATGTCTGAAGGTTTCATTGACGCTAGGCTTCTAGCAAGAAAATTCATCACCCTTTACGAGCTTTGCAGAGAGTTGTTATCCAAACAGGTATGGTTCTCACTTCCTATCTTTCCGCCCGTGTTCCTTACTTCTTATCTTTCAACCCATGGTTCTTCCTTTCGATCTTTCCGCACACATGGTTCCCATAAGAATATGGTGCTATTAATTCGAAATAAATTATTGTAAATAATTTGTTTACCGTGAAATTACTTGTTTAATTTTGTCTGCTGACCTGTGAACATCAAAATTTTTCAGGATCACTACGATTGGGGTTTGAGAGCTATCAAGTCCGTACTTGTGGTTGCCGGAGCTTTGAAACGTAGCGACCGTGGCAGGCCTGAAACTGAGGTCCTGATGAGAGCGCTCAGAGATTTCAACATTCCCAAGATTATCACAGACGACATGCCTGTATTCATGGGTCTGATTGGCGATCTGTTCCCAGCTATGGATGTACCTAGGAAGAGAGATCTGGATAACGAGGCTGCTATCAAGAGAGCTGCTCTGGATCTGAAACTCCAGCCTGAGGATCAGTTTATTCTTAAGGTACGGTTGCTCCCGGAGCCTCTTCCGACGAGACGGTCTTTCATGTTTTGTACTAATATGAAAAATAAATAACTGAAATTTTAAGCTATGTGCTTCACGCTATGATTTTTTATCTGATATTATGATAAAAGTTGCCCATACCTGATATCTTGTAGGTTGTACAATTCGAAGAGTTATTGGCAGTCCGTCACTCCGTTTTCGTTATCGGAAATGCCGGAACTGGTAAGACTCAGCTGTGCAAGGTGCTCTTCCGGACGTACCAGAACCTCAAACGAAAACCCGTCTGGTCTGATCTGAATCCGAAAGCCGTGACAAACGACGAACTGTTCGGTTACATCAACCCCGCAACTCGAGAGTGGAAGGACGGTCTATTCTCCAGCATCATGAGAGACCAGAGTAACATCACCCACGATGGACCAAAATGGATCGTGCTGGACGGTGACATTGATCCTATGTGGATCGAATCTCTGAACACTGTCATGGATGACAACAAAGTCCTGACGTTGGCCTCCAACGAGCGTGTACCTCTGACCCCGACCATGAGACTTGTGTTTGAGATTGGACATCTCAAAGCTGCCACGCCGGCCACTGTGTCCAGAGCCGGGATCTTGTACATCAACCAGGCTGATCTGGGCTGGAATCCCTTCGTGACATCTTGGATCGATACTCGAGAAGTACAGTCGGAGAAAGCTAATCTTATCATCCTGTTTGAGAAATATGTCCCGATTTGTCTTGAAACTCTTAAAACCAGGTAAGTTCTAGATTCTAAAATCGATACTAGATTGATTCCGTATTAGCCACTGGCCCACTGCTCACATAACAATTGTGCATTCCAAAGTTGTGAACTGATTTACAAACCTTAACTTTACAAATAATTCTTCATCAACTTTGACAAGTGTCCCCAGAGCGGTTTTTCTGAATTTAGCTGTTCTAAATCGGTTTCATCAACAGATTCAAGAAGATCACTCCACTGGTAGACATCTCCATGATCAAGATGTTGTGTTACCTCCTTGAGGGACTCCTGGTGCCTGAGAATACACCTCCAGACTGCAACAAGGAGCTGTACGAGCTTTACTTCGTCTTTGCTGCTGTCTGGGCCTTTGGCGGTGCCATGTTCCAAGATCAGGTGTGTGATCTTTGTAATGAGCAGTGTACTTGATCGTTTAGTGTGCACAAGTTAAAATAATGCCAGATAAATTTCAAGTAAGATAAATTTCATGCCCGAATTGAGAGATACACACAAGAACACTGTGGATAGAATCTGTAAAACAAAATGGCTGAAAATTCTTAGCTGTTCCTTTAAGCGCTTTCATTTCAGTTAGTTGATTACCGATCAGAGTTCAGCAAATGGTGGTCAAGCGAATTCAAAACCATCAAGTTCCCATCCCAAGGAACAGTCTTCGACTACTACATCGACAGCGACTCTAAGAAGTTTATCGCATGGGGAGAGGCGGTTCCCAAGTTCACCTACGATCCTGACCTACCACTCCAAGCCACCCTTGTGCCAACGTCCGAAACTCACCGTCTTAGTTTCTTCGTCAACCTCCTGATGAAAAGACAGAGACCTGTCATGCTTGTGGGAAGTGCAGGTACCGGTAAAACGGTCCTGATGAACAGATTGATGGGAGAACTCGGAGACGACTATACCGTCACTCTGGTTCCCTTCAACAACTACACTACTTCAGCTATGTTGCAGAGCGTGTTAGAGAAGCCGCTTGAGAAGAAAGCCGGTAGGAACTTCGGACCTCCCGGATCTAAGAAGCTGATCTACTTCATTGACGACATGAACATGCCAGAAGTTGATACCTACGGCACTGTTGAGCCTCACACGCTCATCCGACAGCACATTGATTACATGCATTGGTACGACAGAGCTAAGATGACCCTAAAAGACATCCATAACACCCAGTACGTGTCGTGCATGAACCCCACCGCTGGATCCTTCACTATCAACCCGCGTCTGCAGCGTCACTTCTGTGTCTTCGCTGTGAGTTTCCCGGGACAGGAGGCACAGACGACCATCTACTCCAACATTCTGAGCGGCCACTTGGAACTAGGTAAATTCTCCGCTCCCATAAAACGTACTCTCGACAAGCTGCTTCAAGCTTCCATTCAGCTCCATTCTAAAGTTAACTCGACTTTCTTGCCTACCGCCATCAAGTTCCACTACATCTTCAACTTGAGGGATCTCAGCAACATCTACCAGGGTATCCTATACTCCACTGCGGAGGTTACCAAAACTGCTCCAGACTTCATCCAGCTGTGGATGCACGAAGCTTCCAGAGTATACAGAGACAAGCTGATCGAACAGAAAGATGTGGATACATACGACAAACTGATCGTTGATGTCTGCAAGAAGAACTTTGAGGACGTCGACGAATCAGTGTTCGACCCAGAGATCAACATCTACACTCACTTCTCGACTGGCATCGGTGAGGTCAAATATGCTCCTGTTGCATCCTACCCGGCTCTCAACGCCATTCTTGTTGAGGCACTGGAGAACTACAACGAGATGAACTCCATGATGAACTTGGTTCTTTTCCGAGATGCCATGGAGCACGTCTGCAGGATCAACAGAATCTTAGAGAGTCCCCGAGGTAACGCCCTGCTTGTCGGTGTAGGGGGTTCCGGCAAGCAGTCTCTAGCTCGACTTGCAGCCTTTATCAGTAACTTGGAGGTGTTCCAGATTGCTCTACGTAAAGGTTATGGTCTTGCTGATCTAAAATTAGATCTTGCCGGGCTGTATATGAAAGCCGGTGTAAAGAATGTCCCCACTATGTTCCTGATGACTGACAGTCAAGTTCCTGACGACAAATTCCTTGTGCTCATTAATGACTTGCTTTCAACTGGTGAAATACCTGACCTGTTTGCGGACGACGAATTGGCTGACATTATCAGCGGCGTCAGAAATGAAGTCAAAGCTGCCGGTATAATGGACTCACAAGAGAATTGCTGGAGGTTCTTTATCGACAGGATCAGGTCGACTCTCAAGGTTGTCCTCTGCTTCTCTCCCGTCGGATCTACTCTTCGAGTTAGAGGCAGGATGTTCCCTGCAGTTATCAACTGCACAAATATTGATTGGTTCCACGAGTGGCCCGAGGAGGCTCTCATTTCCGTCAGTACCACCTTCCTCGAGGAACTTGATCTGCTTGAGCCAGAATACAAACCTTCTGTGGCTGAGTTCATGGCATACGTTCAGCTTACGTGTAACGAGAAATCCAAGCAGTACCTTGCAAACGACAGAAGGTACAACTACACCACCCCAAAGAGTTTCTTGGAACAGATTGAGTTGTACAAGAAACTGCTGGGTTTGAAACACAACGAACTTCAACAGAAAATGGATCGTCTACTTAACGGTCTCCTCAAGTTACAGAGTACATCCTCGCAAGTTGACGACCTGAAGGCCAAGCTTGCGTCTCAGGAAATTGAACTGAAACAGAAAAACGAGGACGCCGACAAACTTATCCAAAAGGTCGGAGTTGAAACGGAGAAAGTCAGCAAAGAAAAGGAAATCGCTGATGCCGAGGAAGTTAAAGTTGACGGTATCAACAAAGAAGTATCGATAAAAGCGTCTGATTGTGAAAGAGATCTAGCAAAGGCCGAGCCTGCTCTTGTTGCTGCACAGCAAGCTTTGGACACCCTTAACAAGAACAATTTGACTGAGCTGAAATCGTTCGGCCAGCCCCCTCCAGCTGTGATCAATGTTGTAGCTGGTGTGCTAGTCCTTCTGAGTCCACCCAACAAAATCCCGAAAGACAGAGGCTGGAAGGCAGGTAAACTTCTCATGGCAAAGGTGGATCAGTTCTTGGATCAACTTATTAACTATGACAAGGAAAACATTCATGAGAATAACCTCAAAGCTATGGAACCCTACCTCTCCAACCCAGAGTTCGATGCTGAGTTTGTGAAATCTAAATCACTCGCCGCTGCCGGTCTTTGTGCGTGGGTTGTGAATATTATAACTTTCTACCGCGTGTTCTGTGATGTCGAACCTAAGAGATTGGCTTTGGCTCAGGCTAATTCTGATTTGGCTGCCGCTCAGGAGAAATTGGCCACGATCAAGGCAAAGATCAAGGAACTTGACGACAACTTGGCGGAACTTACAGCTTCGTTTGAGAAAGCTACCGCTGATAAACTCCGCTGTCAACAGGAAGCTGAGACAACCCAGAAAACAATTTCTCTTGCTAATCGTCTCGTAGGAGGTCTAGCGTCGGAGAACGTCAGGTGGGCAGAAAGTGTTGAAGAGTTCAAGGTGATGGCGTCCAAGCTACCTGGGGATGTGCTCATGATTACAGCGTTCATCTCTTACCTGGGTTACTTCACTAAGGGATACCGAGATGATCTGATGAACAACTGCTTCGTTCCTTATCTCCAAAAACAGAAAAATAAGATCCCAGTAACCGACGATATGGATATCCTCCAGATTTTGATCGATGATGCTGACATCGCCTCATGGAACAACGAGGGCCTGCCCTCTGACAGGATGTCTACAGAGAACGCTACCATCCTCTGTAATGCGACAAGATGGCCCCTCATGGTGGATCCACAGCTTCAGGGCATCAAGTGGATCAAAAACAGGGAGGGTGACGAGTTGAAGGTTATTCGACTTGGACAAAAAGGTTATCTTGAGGCTATCGAAAGAGCCATATCAAACGGAGATTGTGTTCTTATTGAGAACTTGGAGGAAGACATGGACCCAGTGCTTGATCCTGTCATTGGACGAAATACCATCAAGAAGGGACGAGCTATCAAGATTGGTGACAAAGATGTAGATTACAGCCCGAACTTCCGTTTAATTTTACACACTAAACTTGCAAACCCTCATTACAAGCCAGAGTTACAAGCTCAGTGCACGTTGATCAACTTCACTGTCACCAGGGATGGTCTTGAGGATCAGCTGCTTGCCGAGGTAGTATCAAAGGAGAGGCCAGATCTGGAGGCTACTAAATCACAGCTGACAAAGCAGCAGAACGATTTTAAGATCACACTGAAGGGTCTCGAGGACAATCTTCTCTCGAGACTGTCAGCTGCTGAAGGAAACTTCTTGGGTGACACTGAGCTGGTGGAAAATCTTGAGAATACCAAGAAAACGGCAAACGAAATCGAAATCCAGGTCACTCAAGCCAAGGAGACTGAAATTGCCATTAACGAGGCAAGAGAGTTCTACCGCCCTGCGGCTGCTAGGGGTTCTCTTCTTTACTTCATCCTCAATGATCTGAACAAGATCAATCCACTTTATCAATTCTCACTCAAAGCTTTCAACGTCATCTTCCACAATTCCATGGACAGGGCAGAGCCGGCCGAGGAGCTGAAAGTTCGAGTAGAAAATCTAATCGACAGTTTGACTTACTCTGTCTTTGTGTATACCACGAGAGGTCTATTCGAGGCAGATAAGATCATCTTTACATCACAGCTCACATTCCAGATTCTTGTCACGAGAAAAGAGATCGATGTCGTTGAGCTTGACTTCCTCCTTCGTTTCCCCAGTGTACCAAATGTTATCAGTCCAGTTGACTTCATGAACAACATGAGCTGGGGAGCAGTCAAGTCTCTGAGTCAGATGGACGAATTCAAGAATCTTGACCGAGATATTGAAGGATCTGCCAAGCGGTGGAAGAAGTTTGTTGAGAGCGAAATCCCAGAAAAGGAGAAGTTCCCTCAAGAATGGAAGAACAAATCTTCTCTGCAGAAACTGTGCATGATGAGAGCATTGAGGCCCGACAGGATGACCTATGCTGTAGAAATGTTTGTGGAGGAGAAGCTAGGAACTAAGTATATCGAAAGCCGATCTGTTCCGTTTGCTAAATCGTTCGAGGAAACGTCCCCAGAAACTCCGGTCTTCTTCATTCTTTCTCCGGGTGTAGATCCGCTGAAGGATGTGGAAATACTCGGAAACAAACTTGGCATTACCATCGCCAATGGCAAGCTTCATAATGTGTCCCTGGGACAGGGTCAAGAAGTCGTCGCCGAGAAAGCTATGGATTTGGCGTGTAAGAACGGAGGTTGGGTTATTCTACAGAACATTCATCTTGTCAAGAAGTGGCTGGGAACTCTGGAGAAGAAACTCGAATCAACTGTGATCGACTCAGACCCCATGTACCGAGTATACATGTCCGCTGAACCTGCAGCTACCCCCGCGTCTCACATCATTCCCCAAGGTATCCTGGAAGCGTCCATCAAGATCACCAACGAACCGCCCACCGGTATCAAGGCTAATGTCCACAAAGCTCTGGATCAATTTTCTCAAGATACACTGGAGATGTGTGCCAGGGAGAACGAGTTCAAGAGTCTCTGGTTCGCTCTCTGCTACTTCCACGCAGTTGTGTGCGAGCGTCGTAAGTTCGGACCTCAAGGTTGGAACAGATCATATCCCTACAACATCGGTGATCTTACGATCAGTGTGAATGTGCTGTACAACTACCTCGAGAGTAACCCGAAGGTACCATGGACCGATTTGAGGTATCTGTTCGGTGAGATTATGTACGGAGGTCACATCACTGATGACTGGGACAGGAGACTCTGCAAGACTTACCTGGAAGAGTACATGAAACCGGACATGTTGGAGGGAGACCTTCTACTTGCTCCAGGTTTGTCTTAAACCTATATTTTTTTGTCTTAAACCTATATTTGTGTTTTGTCCTGATTTTCGGTCTTTACCACATTTAAAAACAGAATTACAAGTTTTTCTATTTAAAAATAGAATTACAAGCTTCTCTATTTAAGAATAGAATTACAAGTTTCTCTATGTTTTCCAATTGGCCTTCTCAGATTACTTTCGGTTTGTTGTAACGTTTTAACGTCTCACTTTCTTAGGATTCAACATACCTGGATCAATGGATTACCAAGGTTACCACAACTACCTGGACGAGGAACTCCCACCGGAGAGCCCTTACCTGTACGGTCTGCACCCTAACGCTGAGATCGGGTTCTTGACCATGACGTCAGAGCATCTCTTCAGGACTGTACTGGAGATGCAGCCTCGTGACGGAGCTGGAGCCGGTGCTGCAGGCATGACCAAGGAAGAAAAGGTTTGTTGAATATCTGCGGTTGTCCATATCTCGATAAAATTGTACAAAACGCTACATCACGGTGAAACGTACTAGGTGTCAATGATAGATTTGGTGTTGTTTTTAAGTTCTTAAGTTAATTGATTGCTTATACTAATAAATACAAATCTCCAGGTCAAAGGAATACTAGATGAAATAACAGAGAAACTGCCGGAGGAGTTCAATATCCAAGAAATGCTGGGAAGGACTGAAGATAGATCGCCCTACACTGTTGTGGCATTCCAGGAATGCGAGCGTATGAACAACCTCACTTCTGAGATGAAGAGGTCATTGAAGGAACTGGATCTTGGTCTAAAGGTACGACTACGTGAATCATCCCATGGCCATACTAATTGTAAACAAATAACAGTTTGTAGATTTGAATAGTGCCGTGCCGTATCTATCAAGTAATTGAGTGTCTGGTCAGAAGCAGTTTGTCAAAAAATTACTCAAATACATCACCAGAAAACAAACTCATTCCTCGCTAGGGAGAGCTGACAATCTCAAACGAGATGGAAGCTACGATGAACGCGCTCTTCCTGGACAAGGTTCCTGACAACTGGACAGCTCGAGCTTATCCGTCTCTCCTTCCTCTGGGAGCCTGGTTCGCTGACCTCCAACTCCGGATAAAGGAGCTGGAGGGATGGGTTACTGACTTTACCCTTCCAAACGTTGTGTGGCTGGCTGGATTCTTCAACCCTCAGTCCTTCTTGACTGGTATGTTTCTTGAGCTACGAGTTTTGTCGTAGTACAGACACCTTTGAGGCTTTATCAAGCGAATGATAAACTCGGTTAAAATGATTTTTCTTATATAATGAACCCGCACTGACAAGTTACAAATTGGAATGGCGCGACATGCAAAAATTGCTGTTTGAAGCTGATGATTCTTGGATAATTATACTCTATAAAAGCTCTAAACCAATTTTACGTACTTAAAGAAGAAATTCTCACGGGGATATAATTTTCAATATCCCTGCAGCCATCCAACAAAGTACAGCACGAAAGAACGAATGGCCGCTGGATCGTATGGTCTTGAGTGTGGATGTGACAAAGAAAGCTAAGGACGACTTTAACAGTGCCCCCAGAGAAGGTGCCTACATTCACGGTCTCTTCATGGAGGGGGCTCGGTGGGACTCCCAATCAGGTTCGTCATTAACATTGTTCAGTGTAGCAGAAAAAACCTAGGAAATTATAGAAAACCCAATTACCCCCTTTTAATCCAATACTATCTCATTTTTTATTTCTAAACTGTTGGAAATTCAATGACACTTCTAACTATTACTCCCTTTTCCTCCAGGTATGATTGCCGACTCCCGACTGAAGGAGCTTACTCCGCCTATGCCAGTCATGTTCATCAAGGCTGTCACGGTGGATAGACAGGACACCAAGAACGTGTATGATTGTCCGGTCTACAAGACCAGAGAACGAGGACCCACTTTTGTCTGGACCTTCAACCTGAAGACCAAGGAGAAGCCAGCCAAGTGGACCGTGGCTGGAGTGGCGCTGCTGCTTGCGTCTTAAATGCCAGTGTTACTGTAAGTGTGTATTTGTACGAGTACAAATCCAGTGTATAATTGGACACAAAACAGGCGCTTTTTTAGGATCTTCGTGTTATAAGCTATTCTTTTTGAATGGATATAATTCGGTTTTCTACGAAAGTTATTAATGTTAAATGTATGATAAACTTAGCTCACTCGAAGGAAAGAAACTCAATGTTATTCATATTGTAATAATTCAAATGAGTCTTAGTGCAAGGAACACTCTTACATTTTCATAGTTCTGATGTGTAATTATTGTAAATTTTGTCAAGATGCCTTTCCATGTTAAGAAAATGAACCCTATTTACAAGAAAAAACAGCTTTTCATTTCAATTTGATGATGTTTATATGTTTGTAAAAACTTAAGCTTGTAACAATTTCCCTATTTTGAATTGTTTTCTTTGATTCTAAATTTGAATCTTAATTTTAAATGTAAATGTATACATGGTATAGACACTCAGAAATTCTAAATCAAATCTAAATCCAAATCTAATTCAAAATCAAAATATAAATCTCATTCATTAAGGTTTAATATCATATAGTTATACAGAGTCAGAAAACAAAAATGCTCTTAAGTCTACATCCCTGCACGTAGAAACGGTGCTGGGCGGCGCCTCTCAGCTATCACTTTATCTTTTGTCTTCGTGCTGCTCCGAACGTCCGGATCCTTAGATCCCACTTCTGAGCTTTCGTTGTATTTCGATCTTGGCGGGTTTGACATGTTTTTCATTTCTGGGCCATCGTCGAATCCGTCTGGTGGGGCATTTCCTTTCCTCCTTTCTTCACGAGATCGCCTGGCAAGGTCAATCTGATGGTGGGGTCGATGTCTTGACTCCACCACCCTGCTTTTTGCAGCCAAACCATACAAGAAGATAAATAGCGACAAGAATATGAGAGCTCTCATCTTCCTACTTCTGCTTGCATGAGAGAGTGTTAATATGATCATGTAAAAGAGAGTGTTGATATAATAATATAAGTTAAACAGTGAACCTGGGAAGAAGTACAAGTACACAGTACAACTAAAAAGTAACACAAACAGTAATATTATGCGACCATGTTTTATAACGGAACGGGCAGGGCGATGGAGTTGTATTGGACAACTGATAAGTGTAACTATAACCAAAAAATTTGCCACCATGGCGAGCTATAAGTACAAAGTATAGATATGTTTAAATATTTTCTAGATGTAACGTACAAAAACAATTACAAAAGTTGCGAGTTATTGTGTTTTGATTGAGATCAGATACGACGTTCATCATCATCATCATGTGACTTTTGTTAGATTTACTGTTATCCTAACAATGTTTAGAATTAGTAAAGTAATAGTATTGGTATCTGGTAACGAGAAGAACACAAACTTTAACACTAAATTAATTACAAAAGTTCAAAGTTGCGAGTTATTGTGTTTTGATTGAGATCAGAATTCAGATACGACGTTCATCATCATCATCATGTGACTTTTGTTAGATTTACTGTTATCCTAACAATGTTTAGAATTAGTAAAGTAATAGTATTGGTATCTGTAATAGTACTGGTAACGAGAAGAACACAAACTTTAACAGAAAAGTAGACTGAAAAACAACCCAATGAAAAATGTCAATGGTTGATGGTGAGTTATGTTTTCAGAATCTGAGAAATAACAAATAACATCTTTTTAAATTTTAAGTTTAACATCATGATGATGGTTTGTGGTTACCTGGCGCTATGAGTATGTGGCTTGTCTGACTTTGTCCGACCCTCATTCGAAGCGAATAGAGGAGAATAAAATGACGGGAGGGTGCGCACTGCTGTACAAGTATGTGGCTCTCTACGGCCCCCTCAGACATCAGAGCAACTAAGAGTTAGACTGATGTTCTCAGGTAAAATTGTAGGTTGATAACTTAATCATAATGTCGTAGTTATCGAAGTTATCACGTGCAATTATACTCAATAAATTATAGTTATACATTTCGGGCCTGGCAAAGAATTTCTAAACGCGCATCGCCCGTTGATTGTTTTAAACTTAAAGTTAAAGGTAAAATCATGGATGTGAGAATCATATCATTTTCCTTTCATGAATCATTAAATGGTAAAACTAAAAGTATTTTGAAAGAGGTGTCAGTGTTTGCACTTGCAATTGACGAGATGATATCCGTCTAACGTTTTATTTTTTAACGAAATGTTAACTTTAAGTTTAAGGAGAGCCTGAGCAGCAAGCTGCGAGCCGCGCGCGAGTCGGGTATGGGGTAACACCTCGACAAACTTGCAAATGCAATTAAATTGCCTCACGCAGTCACGCTGTGTTGCCAGTATACACTTACAACTAACGTACAGTAATTTAGCCTAAAAAATTAAACGTTGCCTGGGGACCTCAGGCTAATTGTTGCTTTGAACGGAGGGAAACGTAGAGAGAGCCGCGCATCGCCCGGTAAATAAACGTATTTTGAGGACTTTAATTGAGGAACTTCTTAGTAAACTTAAAGTTAAAGGAAGTAAAGAGTATCACGAACTTTGACTGCCCCTGACAGAGTCCACCTAAGACACAGTAACTAAACTAAAAAATTGAACGTATATTTGAAGGACTTTTTGTGGAACTTCTTATCCGTCTCTGGAGCTCCTTTATTCTTTACCGGGCTCTGCGTTGCTCTATCTTTTTAACGGGCGCCAGGTCAGAATAAACGGGCGATGTGCGTCTAGAATTTCTCCGCCAGCAAATCTGGTTTACAACTTGTCAACGTTACCGACAATGACAACTTGTCAGGTAATTCTATTACTAATAAAATTCACATTTGATTTTAAGATGTATATAATTATAAATCAACATACATATATACAATAAACGTTTTTTATTTCATATATTTAAATTCTCGCATGCCACCATCCAACTTGGAATCCACATCTAGATAACAAATCCAACGTTTGAACATTTATACAAACGCGATACATCATTACAAATATCAAATATAAATCTTGTAAATAGAAATCAAATCTTTAAATTCAAATAAATGTAACCAGTCAACGGGAATTGCCCCAAGCTTAGTCTTATCAAAATAAAATGACGTCAAATAGATCAGTTCTAAGTTACTTAGGGTAGGATAATTACATGTTGTTTGGAAAACTTTATGAATAATGATCAAACTTTCTCTTACAGCTAGTATAAATTTGCGATACAAATCGAAATGATGATAGTTTAGATGTATAGTACTACTACTACTTAAGTATAACTGTTATCTTAATGCTGGCACCCAGGCTCTCTGCAGAGACACAGTCTCTCTGCAGAGACACAGTCTCTCTGAAGAGACACAGTCTCTCTGCAGAGACACAGTCTCTCTGCAGAGACACAGTCTCTCTGCAGAGACACAGTCTCTCTGAAGAGACACAGTCGACACAGGTTCTCAGACTTAATGAAAGTGTATTGGAGCTAACTTGAAATAAATGAAAATACAAGAAAAGATATATCAAGAGGTAAAAGACGTACCTTGAAAGTATAATACAATTAAATAAAGAGTAAAACATCGATATGGATGATTTAACTATCCTAATTCTTTTAGGTAATGGTATTCAAGCATAATAATGTTATCAGTCGATAATGGTTAGCGTGATTGATCGTTTTGTTCAATACAATCCTAAAAAGTCCTGTATGCAGAACTGGCTGAATGTTCCGACTGTGTATTTCAGGGATTTGTAGGTAGAAAATCTCGCTTTGACTTCATTAAAGTTCCTCGCAACTTCAAATTAGGAGAGTTTTGGAACCTGAAATGATATGTTATTATGTGATTATATGTTATTATGTGTTATCAATAACCTACTATAAAAGAAGTGACATAGGAATTGATGATTTGGCAAAAACGGTTTGGATTGTCTTTGACTGTCTGTTGTCGTCATAGAACAGAGCTTTTTTGTTTTCTGAGGACCTAGAAAGATTCCCTCCAACTTGAAACCACAATTATTTAGCTTTCTTGTCACTTTGACTCAGTCTAACTTTTAATCTTTACACGAATCAGATAACCAATAAACTATAGTTACTTTCTGAAGAAGATAAAATAAGTCACTTACTTTTCCGTGTACTCGTATTCTATACAGGCAAGTGTATTCGGAGTTACCATGGTTACTCTCGATGTCCACCTCGACTATTTCGTACGCAACACTACTGCGTTGCTGAAATCGAGTAATACTTTACCTTATATATTAGTAAACAATTGAAAATTCAAAATAAACCCAAAGTATAAACTAAAACCCTAAGCAAAACTCCAACCTAAAAATACCTAAATATTCTGTATCAAAACTTAAAAGTAAGTTCAGCAGACAAACTCACCGCTACATTGAAGTGCTGGAGGGAAGTGCCAGTGTCACTGTATCTAAACTCGCCGAAGTAATGAGAGTTAGAATCTTCAGGGTGACTGATGCCCCTCACGGTAAACTTGTTGGGAGCGGAACTGATATCGTTGTTCAGAGAGAGTTTCCTGGGCAGGTGCTCCATTGAAAAACCGTCAATTACGACTGCGTGTGCTAACTGAAGATTTAGAAAGGTTAGAATGTTGTACATTTTCTAAGTCCTTGATATGGCAATTTTGCATCACAAATGACAGTAAAAACTAAACTACAGACTAAAAAAATACTAAAGCATACGTGGACCCTTTGGTGCAGATAAGCAATAAGGTGTCGTTCACATATGACGTCAGCAAATTTTCGGTAATTTTTACCCCCTCCCCCCCTTCCGTCATCATTCATCATCATGACAAAACCCCCCCTTAATGTCAGAGGTAAATTAACATAATGACATCATCACAGTCAGAACCCCCCCCCTACTTCATGTCAAAAAACTTGATTT
>JH152665.1:114092-127441 GCA_000226015.1 Mnemiopsis leidyi | reverse complement strand
ACTATTGACGGCTTCATGTACGATCTAGGGCCCCATATCGATGCCTTAAAAAATTCCCATGGATGTCTCAGTATAATTCCCATGGAAATCAATCTTCCCCACTCGGCCCGCCACAGCTTCCAGGCGGCATTTACCGCTTGATTCGGCTTCTGATAGACACAGGGCAACAAATTGGCCGAAAAACAGGCATCTCCAAGGTCCAGGACGGCCAGAATGGCCAAAATCCCGAAAAAGGCCTTAATTGGGGCCCGAAGGCCCGAGCTCTCGACTTGTCTCTGCTTCAGAGTCACTTGATTGGCCACTTAGGATCACATCCAACTCAGTTCACTTGTATTTACGTGTATTTTGGAGATTTGAAAATGTCTCAGATTTGAGGAATCATGTACTGTTCCTCTTCGTGTGCGTACGCTGCTAAAACAATATTGCAATGAAAGTGTGCAAATGTTAGCAAAGCGGTTCAATGTTAGCACTGTAGATCACTGGCGCGCGTGTCAGATCGACGCGATGTAATCTTAGTGCAATTGTTGTGAACCAGCCGGCAACTGGTTAGTCATTATCAATTAAACCGTTGGAGCCATGGCTGGTTTGGACGTTTTCACTCGATTTTCAATCAACTCCCACCTCCTAGAGTTCATGTACCATAAGTTTTCTGACCGACCTTCTCACGCCATTCATCCCGCCAACGTGGTCAGATGGTCGCTCCAGTCCCTCTACAGAAACGCACTAACGTCTCGTATTTATTAGCTTTAACTCCGTGGTCGATCGCAATATCCCTACATCTGGCTGTTAAGTGTCAATACCTGGTATAGGTTCCAAACGATTGTCAGCTACGGGCTCAATCCTCAATAGTATGACCTGTTTCGGATTTTCGATGGGAATTATGTAAAACTAACCTGACTTTAAAAAGGTTGATATCTGTAGCTATCAGAGGTGGTTTAAGATTTTGTCTTCATTAAATAGTAATGTGGTCTGGCTGTTTGCAACTTGCTCGGGAACTTGATAAGAAAAACTGATACCAAAATGCACGATGGACAATATCTGAGGTTCGAGGACAACACATGTGAAAGACAGAGTATTTACAGCTTCTCATTAGCTTACCCTGTTACGGTGTATGCACAAGCAGAGTATTATAATCAGACTCACCACACACGAACAACTGACCGCACCAACAATCGTAAATTTACACTGTTTGTCCCTGCCAGATCCTCAAAATACCTTGTATAGTATGCTGACCACCGATTAGAACTCAGAGAAATTCAACAAAGTATAGAATGGAATACAAGTTCAAGTTTCAATTATGATACCTATGCAAAGAGCAGCCATCTTCCAAACATCATAGTCTGACATAAAAACTTCAAAGCTTTGATTCGGCTGAAATTTGAACAGTACATTCAATGATTGCCCAAATACAGATGGAAAAAGGAAATTTTGCAATAATAAGATTCTGGTTAAACATACCATTCAATTAACACCGTATAAATGTTTTTGTTTAGTTTTGATACTATTTATGATAATATAGAACATTACGAATTGAGATTGCAGTAAATTATTTACAATCTAATATCAGGCACAACTTTCAAACTACGATAAAAGTATAAAGTGTCATACACACATCACACGCCATATATCAAACTAGTTATTGTGCAAGGAAAATGAACCTTTGATCATATTATTTTGATGAGTTGCCTTGAGCAGTCACGTGAAAAACGCAATCAACTTTAGAAGGTTTGCAAAACAAAGATTTTTCATACATGGCCATTACATGATCATAGGTTACTGAAAGCTCTACTGGGTAACATAACATAAAGTCTTGCAATGTGCATCGTTACACAATGTCTAGTTTCCAGTGCTTCAGGCAACATAAGATACAAAATAAGAACAGTTTTGTATTCGAGATTGTGAAATGGTGGTTGAATAGAGGGAGGTGGGAGCAGTGAGGCGTTCTTAGGCGTTGCTTTCTTCCTGGATTGAGCTAAGCGCACTGGTCCCAGCACTCGAAACTTTCTTGAATAGCGTCTGTTGAAATTGTTATGTTAGATGCATTGTAAATGGTTAAGCATTTCGAATTAAGTGGATCGATTACAATCGATTTTTTTAAAGGAATAGAGGCAGTGAAAGAAGAGAAAAAACTAACCTGAGTGACACTAGCTACAGATTTGGCAACGGATCTTGTGCCATCCTGCACTGCCCGACTGGCTGCTCTGACGGACTCAAGAGCTCCAATCCCTGTTAGGAAATTTGGTGTGATAGAGGCTGCATTCTTGAAATTTGGTATGATAAAGGCTGCATTTTTGAAATATCCTGAGTCTGATTGTCAGTCAAGCGAATAAATCCATCAATTCGGTAAGTGCGAATTCTTTCCAGCACTGACGTGTAGATATCACAGCGTAGTATCTGATTCGAATATGTACTGATTCGAATATGACATACCACTTGAGGAAGAAGCAGAACCCGCACTTGAAGATTTTTCTTCAACTTTCTTCTCCAGCAGTTCCAGAGGATTAACTTTGAACCCTATGTACTTCATATCCTGAAATAAAGAAAGATTATTAGTATTAGTGTAGAAAGCAATTGTGGATTAACTCAGGTTTTTGTTCTGTTTGTCAAGTGTCATGTGTTCTTGTAGATCGATCGACGTAAAGCTGGTTTAACTAAAAAATCTTCTATCCAACAACTGAGTTGTTAGATAGAAGATTTTCTAATTTCTATTCTTATTAGCATTAGCTTGGTACAAGGTAGTTCAAGGTCAATCTATATTTAGTTTTACTGCTGTAATTACTACAGTAACAAGTTTCCCTATTCTCAACCACCTACTGACCTCGTAATCATCCCGCTCTAGGATGACGTCAACAAGATTGTGGAAGTAAATGTACTGCTGAACTGTAGCTATCATCATGGGACGCTGCTGCCTCATTGCGTTCGTCAGCCCTGTACATGGACAATTCAGGTTTCAAGTTTTTCCTAAACAAAATTTTACATTTTCTGGAGATTTCGTCATTTAAAATTTTTTTCTTCGCCGGAGTGTTGTAAACTTCAATCTTACCGGCGATATTGATGTCTGTCTCACTTATCAGCCTATCCAGTATGTAATCACTTGCGCAGAACAGACTTGCCCAATCTGAGCCGTACTCACTGAAATCACATGTTTCAGGCTACCATAAAAGAAGGTATAACATTGGAAGTACGGGGATGATTAGGAATAGGATGAGTGATTGAGAACATATGCATCCCCGGGGGATGTTATCATTCAGGCATCTTATTCCTATAATCATAATTCGACAAGCTGGTGATGGTACCACAGTGTGCATGGAAAACGTTGATAAAACTCCACAAGAATCTGTCAAAACGTAAGTTGTTTTATCGTTAACAAATACATTTAAATTCAAAAGTTGGTGACACTGACATAATATATAGCTGACCTATGCATAATTATTGGCGCCTTGGCGATGTTAAACTTGGTTATGTCTCTGTAGAAGTAGATCATGTTTTGGAGGGCTGTCATGTCCGGCTCACCTGCCTCGTTCCACCGCGTTAGATGCAGCTGAACAGTAAATTTGTGATAAATATCAAAGTGGGATGTAGATCAATGATATAAGTTTAGATATCATGATAAATCTCCATAGCTATCATGATAAATCTTGAGAAAACTATTAGGTGTTAGGGTTGTTATTTGTTATGAATTTCCAAAGCATGACGATTGTTACCCACTTGTTTTACGATGATGGAGTGCTGATACGGTAAATCTATTCCTGAAATTAATTTG
Organism: Mnemiopsis leidyi; assembly: GCA_000226015.1. NCBI lineage: Eukaryota > Metazoa > Ctenophora > Tentaculata > Lobata > Bolinopsidae > Mnemiopsis > Mnemiopsis leidyi. The sequence continues at coordinate 123,678 of JH152665.1, read as the reverse complement.
AAGCTCAGAATTCCACCCAACTATCATAATCAATCAGATGTTGCAAGCCATGAGAAATTGTGCATTAAAAGTTGATATCGCCGTCCTAACAGTTGTGCCGAATTAAATAGAATAATAGGATTGGGTCTTACTATACTTTCCCGAGGAAGCTGACGTTCTTGCAGATCTTTGAGACAACGCCGATTTGATAGATTTCGCCACTGCTTCTGAATACACAGACTTTGTTCCATCATCGCCTTTCTCCACTTTCTCATCTTCCCCACTTTTGGCCTCAGCTTCAGTCGTCGTCAGGTTTGTGGCTGACGTTACATTTGTAGCTGAAACGCCAGTTAGATTTGTTGCTGATGTATTTCCCTCGGCCGTTTCTTCTGCTTCTGATTCTTCTTGACCCGCTTCTTCTTCTTCTTTTGCTCCTGATTTATCTTCATCTTGTTTATTCGTCTCCGCATTCTCTTCTTCTTCCTCTTCCTTTACGTCTTTATCGGGCGTGACTGACTTCTCACGCTCAGACTCCGGCCACTGAAGTGTTGAACTTGAATGTTAAAAAATACACAAGTAAGTTTCGCAATCAATGTAATAAAATAAGAACTATTAAAACAAATCCATCAAAACATATGATCGATATAAGATTTAAATCAAACCTCAACGGGTCCAGCTCTGAACTGCCTGACAATAAAACCGTCGTACGCTGTTGATGAGAGACGCTTAACGAGAACGTTACCGTACAGGCCATCATGATCAGGCCAGTATTTGTAATACTCACTGGGATTATTGGCGTCCTCTGAAATTTCAACTTTTATATTAGCGGACCGTGTAATACACACTGGGATTATTAGCGTCTTCTGAAATTTCAACATTTATATTAGCGGACCGTGTAATACACACTGGGATTATTGGCGTCTTCTGAAATTTCTACATTTAGGCGGAAACTCTTTCCTAAAATCAACACTGAACTCTTCCTCATAATGAACACTGAACATTTTACGTTCTCGCAACAATATTTATACACTGATAATCAAAATTATAGACATTGCCATTTGGCATAGAGATTCGAAATTTCGAATTCCACTAATGCAAACCTGAAGGGTGAATATTGATGAGAATTCTTGATTTTTGTTCCGTAATCATCTGCCAGAAATCATCTCTCGTGTGAGGCAGAGGAGTCTGAGCTACAATGTACATCCTGGGCCCCTTCCAGCCGTTAATGTAGCTGGCGTTGTAGTAATCCTTCAGGGGGTTGTCCTCCTTGCCGAGTTTCACTCGGGATATATCGTAAGGAACAATACCCCTGATAGCAAATGGTTTGATCAACGGCAAGCCTTTTAAAAGATGGATATCAGAAAAATTTCTGTCATACAAAACTACAATGTTTTCTGTGATAAAGAATTATACTCCGAAGATATTTCTCACTACCTAGCGCCAGATTTGTTCTTTCTCCGGTTGTAGGTCGCCAATGCGATAGTTTTTTGCTGCTCTGGATCGTCTTTGGGAATCAAGTTGAACTCTTTCTTCCAGCGGGAAATTCCCCCGTTGTTAAATGTTTCTACCTAGTGGATGTGGTGTTTCTGTAAGTGGCTAATTACTAAAACTACAAGGGTTGGGAACTGATCATGAGTTATTGTAAAGAGACCTGCTTTAAATTTTAATTTTAGGACCGAATCTGAACCACTTTAATTTGAACACATGTTTTTATTCGAGAACGATACTTTCAAGAAAGGAATAAGGATTTGAAAGTATATCCCGTGACAGCGATGCTCGTTGTTAATGATTCGTCCTGCCCTGAACATCGTACCCCACATCATATTGTCCTGCAGATTTTGCCCCAAAGACCCTTAACCTAACCATAACGAAGTTGTCTGTTGTGGAGCTGGACGTCAATGGGGCAAAATCTCTGGGTTACATCATTCTGGGGCACGATGTCCTGGGGTAAGACGTCGGCCACCGTTGTTAATTGGCCCTCGGGCAACCGTTGTCATATGATACAAAAAGTTTACTTTAGAAAATATCTTTCTCTATTATCCTTGAGTGACAAACAGTGATAAATATACCCTCTTTGAGAACTCTTCTACGTGAATAGGAAGACTGACTATCGGTTTCTCTAACGGGTTTTCGATGTTTGTCTGTACTGAGGCGAAGTTTCCTCCTGCAAGAAATTAGCTACAGTGTGTTGGAGCTTAATTTCTTTGAGCATCTTTTCATACCTCACGACTGCCAAGCAAAGTGACAAGTACCTTGACGACATTGTCCACATACCTTTGAACTCGTCGAGGTGTTTTCTTGAGAGTGACTGAGTCAGTACAAACAGTACAAACGTTACTGCTCCTAATGCCAGCACAGCTATGAATAGTATGTAGATCTTGTCTCCTATCTGAAAGAAAGAACGGATGGTTATTATTTGACATTTTATTTGGTAGGTATTAGAAATAAGACTTTGGATTCTGCGAAAACAACCTGCTTTGAACGTTACCTTGATTTAACTAATACAACTTGTCAACTTAAGCTAATAGTAATTTAACTTACTGATGAAAATGAAATGTCATCGCACGTTGGCCAGTCAAGAATTCCGTTGTCACAGGTCAATCTAAAAAAATAAATATCAACTATTGATCAAAGAGCCTTACAATAAGATACAAAACTGCAAAACAGTAACACTGAAACATAACAGTAACACTGAAATCGAAGCGTTACCCTTAAACTTTATAACGAACGTGTGATAGTGGACGAAGTCTACACAAGCAACAGTAGTTTTGTTGTTGTGTACTAGCTGAGTGCTGGTCGTATCGTTCGGCAGTAACATCACGTCGTCTGGAAGCTTGTCCAGGGTGCACTTCGCGTAACAATTTGGTGCTTCCTCGTCACACTTGTATCTGCAAGCAGGGTTAAATATCAGGGTAACATAGCATGGTATAATGTATCAGTCTTAAGTCGTCAAAATAATTCTTAGCTCAATATCTCATTGAAACTCGACAGCCATGAGAAACCTTTGGTAGATCTGTAAATAAGTCTGAAACAAAAATTAACAAATGGACAAGGTCTGATTTTCAATAAATATTCAGTCTCTAAAGTTATAAGGTACCCATACCCACGTATGTGGTTTCAAGTGGGGAGGGAACCTTTTTCAGGTCCTCATTTCGAGCAAGCTCGACTCCCAGAGGTGTGCACTGATTGATAACGGGTGTGTTATGTTAGTTTGGGTGGGCCGAAGAATCAACCAAGCTACATGATGTGGACGGAGCAGATATTTGAACGAATACGATTCAGAAAATTCATGGACCGGCACCGTGCCGAGTCGGGTATGATCCGACAACCTCTGCATTGTCAAGATTAGTGCTCTACCAATTGAGCTACCAGCCCTATGTCAGCACACGAATTTCTTGCATGTCTACCAGTGATCAACCGTGTTATTATCTCGTATCTGCTTATCTGCACACACAGTACACGTGCTATTATTAGGATCCTAACATAGCCAAGTGTAGTGCACTGTGGGTGTGTTATGAAGGTGGTTTCACGTTGGGAGGGAACATTTTTTAGGTCCTCATTTCGAGCAAGCTAAACTCCCAAGGTACCCACGTGTTAGAAGAGCCGTAAGGGAGTGAATGTCCAGACATACACTCGACAGCTATGATTGTTTCTGCAGTTACGCTCCAGCCTGCGGGGGGCTCTTCAGTTCCGTTGTTGGAACTCTTTACCGTACACTTGGAGATACAGTCTGACGTGGACGTGCTTCGGTCTTGGAACGTCGTTAAAGCTGGGGAGGTAGTGCTTAGTGCAGCTGTGTTAGTGTGGGGATGTTTTGGGGGCAGCATGCAGTGTGGGGATGTTGTAGGGGCATCATATGGGATATCCTAGTGTTACCGCTTTGTTACGGGGTTTTCTAGATTTAAGTTTTGTGGCGAACTTGCTAGCAACTCGTGAATACTTACGGGGCGGACATTCGGTGCATTGATTCGCCCCTTCCTGATCAGTAAAGTATCCAATACTACAACGCTCACATTCCAGATTACTAGAGTTCAAGAAATAGCCCTTCGGACACTCGCTACAAAAATCCCCTATCTGAAATGTTTGGCTTGTTTCAATCTTCCCCTTGATATTTTTACTGCTTACGAGTTTAACCGATTTGCTTACTGAGTTGATTTTATCTGCATATTTTGATTCCTCGCTGGTTTAGTAAGTTTGAAAATGGGAAATGTAACGGAAGTTTATTTTGCATTCCGACTAACTTTTCCGTATCCTGCATTGCAATTAAATCCTGCGGTCGTGGAATATAGTTTCGTATTTGCTCGGTAGGAAACTGAAATGCAGGCTGCTAGTATTGTGTAATTGTTTAATACATATTATCCTATTTCAAATCTAAGGCTCCGATATAATAAGACGAAACTAGAGGTCTGATGTTGGTAAATGAAGAGACGAAATGTGATCGAAATTACATATGCTTACTTTTAGTGGTAGATCGTTTTCTTTTAGCCGTGTTCTCGATAGAAAGGGCGAATTCGCCCTCCAAAATAACGTATTCCATCGCTCTGAAAAAGTCAGACTTATTTTCATGACTCGACGTAGAAGGCACTCAAAAACACATTAAGACAACAGCGTGGCGTATGGTTAAAACACATTGACTTCAAGCATTTCACTGATTCAGGTTTTCATATATATAGTGTGGTGTCAATTACTTGGCGAAGGTTTTCATAGTCATGGTGTCACTGAGCGTTGTTGTCTGTTTGTGCTTCAAGGTGACCTTGAAGGCTGCTTTAGTAACTAGTCCACTAGCCGGTAGCAACAGTTCGCACGATGTCATATCCTTTACTTGCTGCAGAATTATAATTCAGATACCGTTCAGATTATATCATAATTCTGAGTTCCAGTTTGGAAGTTATCTCAAGAAGTCACATATTCATTGGTATGTTTTTGCATACAGTTATTGTCTTGTATATTCGCAAAAATACCGTCCGATACAACATCATACGCAAAGCAGTCTGTCGAATTGTTTCAAACATACCTCACACTGATTTTTATCGATGCACAAAATAATGTTGGTCTTCTCCTCGTACAAAACAGACATGGCGTTGTTGATGTTTGTTATAGAAGGACATTCCCACGTGCTGTTTATCTGGTTGCTAGGGTCTACTGACTCGAGGTAGACAACCGTGGTTGCAGTACGGTTATCGGGAATGTCCTGCTTGTTGCAGATGTCCCACCACTGTAATAAAATTGCTTCAAAAAGAGGTTATAATTGAGGCTGGTTCCAGTCGTCCCGCCACAGAACATCATGCCCCACAATATTTTTCCAACAAATTTTGCCCCAACGACACTTAATCTTACCCAAACCCTAACCGTATCCCTAACGAAATCTTGTTGAGGAGCAGGACGTCACTAGGACTAAATCTCTGGGGTACAATGCTCTGGAGTACGATGTTCCGTGGCAGGACGTCGGCCACCATTGAGGCTGAATACTTTACGAGTAATTGACGTAACTTCATTTAATGTGTGATAGAGTTGCACCTTGGCAAAGTAGTTGTCTGCTGTTTGTTGAGACCAGAATCCAGTATCATTTTTACACCACTGAGTCAACTTATCCCCACTAGAAATCTCGCTGAGTTGTTAAGTTAACAGATTATATTTAAGTCAAATTGAAGTCTGAAAACAGATGGCATTGATATTGACTAAACCTGATAATTAATTCTTTCGATATAGGATAAAACGTGATCGGCATTCGGCTATAGCATTTATTTTTAGTTGTAGTACTTGTAATGTAAAGTGATGCTATGCAGGCGTGAAATTTAGATATGTAAATGAACTACAAGTTGACTATGGCAATTTTGACCATGAACACTTCGTATGTTTTGGTCGTAATCAAAATCTATTTGACCCACAATCAGACACAATAGCCTGGGCCAATTGGTTAAAAAGTCCTGGTTTGTTGCCGCCCTAAACTTAATGATCTGTCTGTAAGTGAACTCTTCTACCCTATAATAACTGACTAAAAGCTACTGTTAGTACCTGAAGGCGTATCCAGTGCTGCAAGTCAGATGACAAGTTGTATTAAAGGTAGTAGTGCTTACAACCTTATCCACCTCTCTTTCCTCTGTCGTCGTTACGTTCTCACACACTTCCTTCATCGTCACTATCGTCCCGTTTGTTGTCCCGTTTGTTGTCCCGTTTGTCGTCCCCGTTTCGTCCCTTCTCCTTCTCTCAGTCCCAGATGCCTCAGTTTTATTTGAGGTATCATGTACAGTAACGTTCTTGCAAACTTTCTTTGTCGCGTTGAATGTCTCTTTGACGGTTATGTTGTGTGTCGTGATGACGGGAACATTCTCGCAGTTCAGCTCCGAGTGGGAGATGGGCGAGAGGACTTGAAGACACGGCTTACCGTCTGCTGTAAATGTAATAGATCATAACGTAGTTTAATAACGACCCTGGTTTTGAAATAATGGCGAATCTCAAACATGAATTTCTGACTTAGAGGTATTGTTCCAAAAAAAGGCGGCTTTGAGTTGCCATTTTACCTGTTCGAAGTGAAAGGAGCGCGACTGTGCCAAGGCACCAAAGTAAAAACTTCCACATTGCTCATAACTTCATAGTTTTATCACGCTTGACATGGTTAGATACATTAAATTTCAAATGTCAAGTTCGACCGAGGCAGTAATCATCTAAGTAAGTATTGCAATTGTGTATATAATTATAAACGTAAGAAGTAAGTTCCGCGGTAAAATGCCCAACCTTATTGAGCAATTTTGCCTTACGTTTTTGCTTTTGTAAATTTGCTTACCCATTTCTTAAAGTAGTAAAGAAGCTATATTACTGTACATTATGCGCTCAACAAATATTTTAAACTTCACAAGGTTTAATCATAGATTTAAATTACGTAAGTCCTTTAAACTCATGATGCATAATCGTTAGGTTCTCGATCAAAAAAATGTGGCTTGAAACTGGGATAAATCGCAAACAAACAGAAAGTGTAAAAGGTGTACGAAAAATAAGTATGTGTAAGCTAGTCACATGGCAAAATGTAAATCTACAAGTCTATGTGAGCTATTTACGCAATCAAGAAAGTATCGAATGGTCCAAAATGTAAAGATATTAGAAAAACTGTCTGATTAAGACTTTTGATATTTTAATTACTAATATCTTGGCAGCACTCAAAAGAGAAATTTACCGAAAATACCCTATGTGTTCGCCTTTTAAATTTCTCGATAACGTAGATATCAACAAAAATGCAATTTATAGTCAAAGCTTGAAGCTTGAACGAAAACTATACACATCGTCAGCGTTTTAAACTTTGTATTTAATATTCATGTTTCAGGTTATGGGTACATGAGGCAATTTAAACGCGGTGTTTTTTGTATGATTCGCGGGGTACAAAACATCAAATCATAACACAGTTACACTATGGCATAACCATTTTGGAAGTTTAAAGCATTTGCCTTCAAAAGTAAACTATTAGTGAAAACGTTGATTGAAATTCGAACCCAGAATGGTTCACTTATGTCATTACAATCTCAAAATATTTGCATAAATGTAAAAATAGAGGTACATACTACAATGATTGTGAAAGATGAGGTGGTTAAATATCAATTTTCATTGTCAAATATCAACCAAACCACGAATGGGTTAGTTGATTTATTAAAAGGATTAAAAAGTTGAACATTCACCATTACCGAAGTAATTACTATTTCGTTTTGATTCTCCAGACAAAAATTCCTATGAAAATTCCCGATCAGTTGCAATGATCAGAATTATCGAAAGAGTGCCTCTGAAAGAGCAGATACCCAAGGCCGTCCCCGATAATGACGGCCAAAAAGAGCCACAAGTTGTATGTCATGACGACAAGCATGAGGAAGTAGCTAGCTGACGTTTGTACCACCTGTAGGACTGTCTGGAGCAGGTGAAGTCTCCAGTTGATCGTCCGGTTCCCACTGTGGGTATCCACCTCTGTAACCCCCTCACTCTCACTCACCATCGTTCCGTACCCGGATGTCCGGGAGCTGGGGCCGCCCGACAAAAACCTTCCCAAAGCCGTGTTTTGAGCTCCACACTGGCAGGATCTATGGAGGTAGCCTCTGAAGTACTTAAGTCCTTGGTAGAGGAACCCTGCCAAGCACCAGAACAGGGATGTAAGGATGATACCCGGCACCGTCTTGATGTCCCAAATTTCAAACAGGACTGTCACTTTTCGACTAACGTAAAATGTCATCTGCATCATCATCATGTCCATGGACATCTCTTCTTCTAATTCCATGTTCATGCTCATTCAACTTTTTTTTTCGTAATTATCTGAACGGATGATATTGATCTGTTGAAGACAGCGTTATATCGTTATTTCAATATCAGATTTCAATCAACCAATAAAAGTCTTAAAAATGCTGTATATGCCAACAGTGAAAATTGAAGCCATTTCAACTATTGCGTTAAAAGGTACAAGAAGAGCTTTTTCTTAACTATTGATCCTCAACTGCTAATGTTGATGCACAAACATAAAAAGTTAAGGCAGAATAAAGGCACAATAACATAGCCCATGATAATAAACGGGAATGTAAGTAAATATATATTAACAGTTAAAAGAACAGCTATTATATTAGTATTGGGAACATCTCTTTTCGATGCGTCGTAATAAAACTTCGGGGTTTAGCGAAGCAGAATAGTCAATTATGTCACGCGTCTTTATTTTTCGCTGGAATGTTAAAAAAGCCAAATTTTATTTATCGCCATTAATTTGTTGTTTCCCAATCCCAGCCTTAGGGCTTCCATATAATCGGCAAATTACACAGGGGCCAAAGGATCTTATAAGACCAAGGACAGTTCTAACATAGAACTGTATTCGTCCGATTATTTGCGACTGAAAGTGTAGCTACTCATTTAACCCTTTGTCACGGCTTTCCGTTCATTCGGCTGAGCCAACCGGCGGTCAGTATAGGCCCAACGGAGTCTTTAGTATAGATGGGCAGCACAGGGATTCGAACCTGGGACCTCTGGTATAGAAGAATAGAATGCAAGTACTCTATTAAGCTATGCGTTAATCAGCGGATATAAAATCCAGCTGCGATAAAATCTTTAAAAAAATTGGCCAGCTGTTACTTAAATAACGAAACCATAAACATAGTTGTTAGAAAAAGATGTTAGTATTTTAATTTACGCCGCAATCAATTTTCACATAGATTTGTAATTTCTTCGCCTAGTATCTCTGATCAGAGTACCGGTGAGCGACTCTAATGCTATTGACGGCATAACTCGACAGCATAAAGCCAATATTTTATAATTATCAGGCAAAAATAGTTCAAAGGGCACTGTTATTTTGGATTTCAGTTATGTGATTGTAACCTAATACTCTACAGTACTTCGTTGTAGCACGATTTTTCCTGAATATTGAAGCTTGAACGTATATTCCTATTATCAAATTGCATTGCGTACGTTTTTGAACCACTACTGATCAGCAGAAAACTTTTAAACTTATGTAATGAGTGATTTATCATAAGTTTTAGTTACACTTAAAATTATATCTTTATTATCAAAACTTCCGAACTGCCAAACTTTGCGGTTCAAAACAACACTAGCTCCATTCTCTGATAGGAAGAAGATAACTTTGACATGTGAT
>JH152665.1:99322-113738 GCA_000226015.1 Mnemiopsis leidyi | reverse complement strand
TAAAATTTGACCCCGGTAAATTTTGTCCGAAATACCGAATACGTCTAAAATTTGTCCGAAATACACGCAAAATACGGACAACATTTAACAGGGTCAAATTTTAATTTTTTTCTTTCTCAATAATAAGAAACTTCACGTATTAGTACGTATTTCAAAAAATGTCGCATACGCCGTATTTAGAGCCAATGTATTCACGTATTTAACTACAATGGTAGCCATCACCAACAAAAACTCAAAATTTGTTAAGATAAGAGTCTTTTACAGTAAAGACGCAAATTTGAATTTTCTCAATTTTTATAAGAACGCAGTCCGTTATTTTAAAAAGGACAAATAAAATTCAAAACCGTTTATGTATAAATGGTACATAAAGCGAGGCAAGAAAGTAACGCTACTGCAAAATGTCAAAATAAAATCAAACCTCTGCACTGTAACACAATACGACAAAGTGCTACAGGTAGTGTTATCTCAAACTCAAAGTTTAGCTGAGTAATATACATTTCAAGTGCATCATTCACTATCAGCATATCGTACCCCTAACGTTAACTTATTGGTATATAAATTCTATTCTGAAGAAATCATCGAAGTTTAACCATACAATGTCAGACTTCCACTTGTTTTAGATCATCAATATTTGGCACTCTTATTTCTTACGTTTCGATTTATGAACATTGAAATTCATATTTACAATAAAATCTCAAAAAAGGACATCTTCGAAGTGTTGGTCTATACTCTAGAGAAAGTTAGACAAGACGAGAGCCAGGTCTATACTCTAGAGAAAGTTAGACAAGACGAGAGCCAGGAGTAGGATTGTGGAGGGTAGAAGTGAGTACGAAGTGTTGCACAACTCCTCCCTACACTCTCTGCAGTTCAGCATCCTCTCCTCAACACACTTGCCACACGCAGCTCCGTAGTACTTTCCACCCTGCCTGCATTCGGGACCACGTGTTAGTGGAGATATTTTGTCATTTAAAGTTTGGAATTTGGATTCCAAGCTAAAGAAAGGGGAGATCAAAAACGTCACATCATCGTTTTCGTATCCGTATTTAAAGCATGCAATAGTCTTTTAAGTATGCTAAGGTTAATTTGAGGAGTGGGCGTAAAGCACTGACCTTATCACCCGAAACTTGATCTATGGTCAATGGTAATTTAGATGACCCTAGCCACCGACATCCCAAGATTTTCCCTATTGGATATGGTCAAAAAAAGCGATATTGAACTAATTTCTCCTCAAGTCACTCAAGAACATGGCCAAATAAAAGTTAACCATAAGCCATTATGGAATTGGCAATTGGTGATGTTGGACCATTGGTCATGGTAAACATTTTTCGATTATATGAACATGGTGTCACTTGGTAAAAAACGTTTTCAACTCACCCCCCCCCCCCCTATATTGTTAAGTTTCAAACGATACTCAGAACTATCTAAAGTTATCAGAAAACAGGTAGCCATTTTTGAAATCTCTTCTCGATTACGTAATCTGTTGGATATTTTGCCATAAAATAATTGACGTAAAATAATTACAGTAACGGCAAAATACTTCTATCTTGGACATTTTTTCTCATTATTAATAAGGTTATCCCTATAATTGCCCATGTACTGCAAGGCTTCATGGGAAAAATTAATTTTAAATGTTGGACATGTACAAAATATTTCCCGCCTTCCATAAAGGTCGGAAAAACTCGTTCTGTAGGCCTCTCTGAATTTCTGGCTTCCCTTTCATGTGTTATGGGGCTTCGACAACTTTTGTAATATTAATGAATGATAGATTATATTAAGAAATGATGGATATTATAAAATTTGTTGAAAACCCTGAAAAACGTCAAATAGATTACTAGGTTTGGGTTTTTAAATTTTCCTGTTAAAGAATTTAAGAAAAACAAGTTCAATCTCTACTAGTACGTCTAGAAGACTGATTTCATGTTGCAATTTCAACAAGACGCCATATTGAGACTTGACAGTTGACAGTCGATATATCGAGACTGTATCATTGCTCAGGAGCTACGAGTAGTACAAGTGTCATTCCTGGGCGCAGCTACTTCGTGGGAAAATCTTGTACAACTGTAATAGTGATGATTTATTGTGCCAAATTACTTATTTGACGTTTTAATCTTCAGTGATGGCTATGCAGTCCAAGTGCAAGTATTAAAATTTTCACCGACAGATCTTAATTATTGTTTCCATTAGGTCACAAAGGCAGTATAATGAGTTCTATCAAGATTGAAAATGAACGACTCAATTCACTAATGGCATCTAGAACTCGGGTTGTGAAACCTAATGACTGGTAATCAGCCAATAACTTGTCATTCAAGTCCTTGTGGCAAGAAAACCGAGCACCATAACAACGCCCATACTAGATGATGTCTTGCTTATGTGCAAGTCGCAATTTGGGCGGTTCTTGAGCACCAAAGGTAGAAAAAAAGAATCGGTTAAAGATTAGCAAAAGCCTCTTCGAAAGTTGCAAACACCAACATTTGCCTCATTTAGTATTCTATCAATAGAAAGCTTTTCTGCATGGTAATAGTCATGTTCATTTTCATAACTAATTATCTAAAAAATTATTAGATTAGGTTTCAAGAGTATCATTATGATTGCAAACGGAAGATATTTCAACAAATGAACCAAATTATCGCTCTCCGTTGATAGTCAGGTTTGCATTGATAGGTACAACACGAAAACTTAATCTCATAATTTCTGACCTATTTTCAGGTACAAATAAGAACAAGCTCTTGTCACGAAACTCGACTGCACGCGGATCAAACTCAAATAGACGAGTGTCACTATAATGGAGTCTTGACTGCTCGATACCAGCGCCTAGTTCTAGAGTCTAGTCGTCTGACAGTCTGTGTTTCAAGGTTAGCAACTTGCCTATTTTATGTTATTCTTTTATACTACTATGCATGTTTAATTATGATAAACAAGGTTAGCAACTTGCCTATTTTATGTTATTCTTTTTTACTACTATACATGTTCATTTATCATAAACCTATTGGCGTCTTTGTATTGAAGTATTAAAGTTTCCGTTAGTCCTTGAGGAAGGAAGTTACCGTTGAGATGAATGACATGGAAATAGCTATCGACTTTCAGGCGTTCTTGATTACTATTTTGTATTATTTAAGCCTTGGTCTACATTGTTTAAAACCGTCGTTGATGGTTGAGTGGCTGAGTCTTCCAGCTTCATTGTCATAACTTTGTTGTTTCTGCAGGTCATTTTATCGTGAATGGTTCAGCAAAAGTAACGTCTGCAATTGGTAAATAAAGAAAGATTTAAATCCATAACAATATTGAAATCCTTTTTCGATACAGTCTGCAAATCTATCAACCAATTTAAATACATGGATATTAGCTTAGCTGAGTAAAAAGCGTATTCTAATAGAAGTGGCAAAAATTTTTGTGCTAACAAAGGACACCTTTTCTTCATCAAATCTAAGCATAGCCTTGGTCTGCTGAATTTGCTATTAGCCAACTTGAGCCAATTCTAATATAACTAATACTATCACATGATATTCTTCAACTTAGTTAACTGGTCCTCATTCCAATTTGAGAGGAAGCTTGGCCCCATCAAACAAGCTTATAAAGAGCTGAGTATGCAAAATATTCCTAATGGAAGCCGTTGTTTACTGCTTGTCTCCAGCCTATTTTGCCGGGTGAGTCTGTACAAGTCGTTTATTGTTCACTCTACAGTTTAGTGGATTGGCAGGCTTATTGCTTCGGTAACGACTGTTTTATCCACTGGTTTGTTACTATAATGAAGAGGCCAGCACAGTGGCTTGGTTTGACCTTGTAATTCGAACCGACGAAGGAATGCTTACTGTTTATATTGAGCTCAAGCTTATGCTGTGTGTCGTTATTGAATCTTCTATATTTCTAGGAAAAATGCTCTTCGGTTTAGTCTTAAGAATAAGAATGGTTTTTCAATCTTTGCATTCCGTTTTAACGATTATGTGAGCGAGTTAAAACATATTGAAAAAATGTTCTTGTTTCATACGAAAAGAATAACGAATCTCTTATGTTCAGAATTGTGTGTTGACTTTCATAACAGAAAATAAAGGAATTTCTAATGCTACAGGGCTATTAAGTTTCCGGTCTGAAGACCTTTCGTGAAGTGCATAATAGCTATACTTGAGTAAAGTGAACTATAGCTATACTTCAGTTAAGTGAACTATAGCTACAACTTTCTTGCCATATCCTTCCTACTAATACTTTTTCAATATATGATACTTACGACCGTACAGTTTTTTCCGCCGTACAGTTTTTTCCGCTTTCTTTAAATTACTTCGTTTGGTCTCATCTTGGGGGACATATCTATTGGTTTACAATGTCAAAGACATTGTCTTACCACTGGTATGTTCGGCCGGAGGCAAGTAGAATTCTTGGGTTTACCGGCCGAAAATTCGCCTGTAGTGTTCTTTTGAAAATTACGGAATCTTGTCTACTCAACTGATGACCCTTTCTGACCCTTATAAAGCTTCTTGGAAAATTTTGCATTTAAATTATTGTAAATTACGAATTTTTGTTATATCACCCAATTTACTGACATCGACCTGTATATACGCTGTTGACTCTGCATGTCTGTTCTCTACCTTTACTCTTGATTTAGAATAATTTAATATGACTACTACAGCAGGCTGTGTTCTGACTTGATCTCGCAACGTAGTTGTGGTTAGTCACAGTTATCCCAACAGTGGCTAAACTTGAGTAAAGTAAACTATAGATATACTTGAGTAAATTGAACTATAGCTATACTTGAGTAAAGTGAACTATAACTAATAGCTATCAAGTTGAATGAAATATAAACTATCTGCTAAATTTGAGAGAATATCACTTGAGGAAATCAGACTAAACAAATAGTTGAAGGACTAGTGAGAAGGTTCGTCGTACTTTCCAGTTTATCCCGAGTAAATATTAACTAGGAAATTGTGCTAGTTTGAAACTAGACTATAGAACTGTAGCTTCTTCAATCGATTGTACAGTAGCTTCTTTCAATACTCTAATGCAATTGAACATTTCCCACTTATAGCTTTGCGAAAATTAACGATTTCAGGAAAAATCTTCTTTTTTATACACTAACATACGTTGGTTGTCACAGAAAACACCCAATCGAAACGTGATCTATCCATTGTTTCACACATGTTTGAATTAAAACTTAATGTTAGGTTTAGATTAGCCTATCTACCCATTTTGTTGGGGTTTGAATTAAACTGTACTCATAGAAATGCGTACAAACACAAGCTCACATACCAAGGAGAATAAGGTTAAACTATAACTTGTGAGATTAGAACAATGAAATGTTGTAGACTGTTTACGATGGGACCCAAATTAACGATATTAAACGTCAATGCATAACTACATTCGCCATTGAATAGACGAGCCTTTTCAATTCGTTTAGCGGTATTACACTTAACAATTCGTGGTTCTGAGTCTTTAGAATAGGTAACTTTTAAAGTTAAATTTCGTTTAAATTCCTGCGATTGTGTCTATATATTGAAAATATATTGGACGGTCCCTTTTTGAAGTAAAAATGAATATATTTTGTTAATACGATATCAGTATCTTGATTGAATTCAGTTTTGTTTTTTATGCCAATTTTCATGAAGGCTAAGAGTTGTAACGCTTTGAAGAAATCGGATGAATAGAATCCAGGACGCCTTACTTTTTCGAAATAGATACATAGGTATTGGCCGTTTTAGTTTCTTTTAGTTTAGTTTTCATACGATATCATTTTGTTAGAAAGTCCTTAGTTTATAGTGAACTACTTAACATGTCTTCTGATGGCACTGAGATGAGCTTTCATCAGGAAGGTTTGAGCTCTGACCTTCTCACAGCACCATGTCTTTCATAAAAAGGAAGTCTAAGTTTATGTCCGCTCACTAGAGGAACAACATTAACTCCTGTTAACAAGGTTATATAACGTGTCAGCGTTTTTACGAAGTGCGCTCCGCACGTGCAACTTTATCTTATTGCCATATTTTAGTAGATTTCTCTATTTCATCTCCCCATGCCACTCTTATACAAAAAGGAACAATGAATTCTTGCAGCTGTCTGCATTAAAATAGCCTCCCGTATCCGGGAGCAGGTGGATATAGCTGTATCTCGTGACATACTGGGCTCATTCGATTGTACGTGGGGTGGAATAAACGATTCTCTTTTAATTATCTAATGCGAGATATTGAGGAAGAATGAGGAGTGTGATTTTGTCGTTATTTCATCACTTATTCCTATTTATATCTACCCTACTGTTTATAGACCATTCAGCGTCGAAACGTTACGCCTACATCTGATTCGTGGTTATAATGAGCTTATCAATATCAGCGGCCACCTTAGCCCTAATGTTTTGAGTTAATTTGTGGTATAAGAGGTTTAAAAGTAACCTCATGTACACATAACATCCTTGAAATTTGGATATGAAGAAAATCTGGACAGCTGGTTAGTAGTCCTCATCAACTAAACATTTGAACCGTTTTGACTTTTGACGTTATTCAAATATTATGTTCGCCATATTGATGCTCGTCGCCCAACTGTTCTGTGAACAATACTTGCCAATACTACTTTAAATTGGTTCACAGCTGCTGTGACACAGCAGCTAGCTCCTTAAAGTTTTATGCCACTGCTAAGATTTATTTGTCAATCCCGTTTCCGGCATGGTTTACAAAAAAAGGTGTTGAGACCTTGCAGTTTGGGTGCCTAGTTTACCCCCTATGTAATCCTAGAATTAGGTACTCACAGGTCATCTATTTCAGAGCTCATACCTGGGCAGGCTGGTTTGAAGTGTCGATAGGAATTCTTCCGGTAGCTCCTTCCTCCTTGGGCCTCATATTAAGCAATGGACATTGGACAGCAATATTTCAATCAGTCATTCTGTGGTCCAAATTATGTAAAAGTTCGCAAAGTTCATATAAATGCCTGTCTTTTGTTGTAAATGTCATCCTTCAGAACATCTGATCTCCACAATTTATAAGTTTGTATAATTACACTTTTTTTGGAAGAAATAAGCACCAACCAATATATCTAGTTCATTTCTACTTCTCTCTGTTGCAATACTACTTGTACCACACCATTATGCTTTTCTTGAACTCCAGGTATATTCCTTACCCGTCGCCTTCTCGTCCTAAGAAAACATTTGGCCTGAGTTTAGAGTTTAGAGCTTGGTAGACAATACCCCAGTTCAAACATCCGTTTATCCTCTCAATATGAGGAACAATAGTGTCACATTGTTATCAATTTTACTGGTTACAATTTGCAGTGACTGACAGTACTCGAGCTTTTGTATCTCATGGAAGTTTCTTCTTGGGCAAATGTTTGGGCGCCACCGAAGCAGTGCTGAAACCACTACTGCGTTTTGTTTTTGGGTTTTGCTATGTACCCATTTCGGATACTCTTAATTATACTACATTGAGTAAATCAGCCCCCTTGACCCTATTTGTGCCATATTTTTTATTCTCGTCAACTAAATGCTGATATAGGCCCACTCAGTAACAGTACCACGATTTTAATCTCTAAGACAAACTGACAGTATAATTAGTAGTCCAGAACTTTGAATAATAGAAAATTGCTAAATTCAGATCAGATACTATTTTCATGCCTGAGTAGTTTTACAAAGCTTTGGACGTCATTCAACCAAAATTAAATTTATCTAGATCAGTAATTAGCTATCATGAAAAATAACACTAAAATGATCGTGTTTGGTTCGGTCGCCAATAAAACGTTTCTTAAAATGAATTACAATTCAATACATTTATAGCAATTAGCATTTTTAGTCACAGAAACCTTTATAGCTCGACTGTTGGGGACGCTAAGTGACCACACTTTAACTGAATCAGAAAGATATGACCAAACTATTTCCCCGTCCGGTTTACAGCTTTTTAGAGAGGAATAAGTTTACTGAGCTGATTGATGATACTCAAAGTTGAGTTGCACGTGATTTTCTCGCAGAAGCATCTATTTACTGAATAGTTAATCTACATAAGGCTCTGAAACCTGCATAAAATTTTTCTGAAATAAAGAAAATGACGATTTAGCTATTTGGGACTGTTCGTCCAAAATTCGTGAGGGGTAGCTGTATAGACGAGGTTTCTTGCCAAAGCAAGATGTATTAAATGCAATCCATTAATCTAACAGTATGGTGGCCCAACTTTCAAGGCTTTCTTATTGTCATGACCCAACCACACAGTTCGATTATAAGCATGGTGGGGAGACCACTAAAATGCTAATATCATCATTTTTATAGTTTTTTCGAGTAAATGCATTTGATGAGCTGCTGGCATGGCAGATTTTATAGCATTTCTTTTTTGATCAAACGACTTAAATTTTCACATAATCGCGCGAGTTTCAAATTTTCCACTTAATTCTCTTTTTTGAACTGCATGAAAGTAAAGGTGTACATTGTACAATCCGATTGCGTTAAACAAGTACATAATTTCGAATGTAATCGCCTTTCTCTACTGCAATATGCCTATAATCTTATGACATATATGGGTCTATTGCTATTTTTCTTTATATTGCTTTTTTCACTAGTTCTGTCGTTGCCTTTCTTTTACAAAGAACTGGACATTACTGACTAAATTTGGTCATGCAAAATCTTTTGATGTCGAATTACTGAAAATTAGGGAATTTTTCTCAAATTTAACTGCGATTCTACCGACTTTTTTATCTACTCTAAATTAAGCGTATAACCAATAACTAATTTGGTAAAAAGTATCAGTGGCCTATTATTGACGGAGGAGTCTTCTGATTCTCACGAAACTTTGATGCTGGACACTTGATATTTGAATAACTAGCCAAAAATTACTTTGAAGTCAAGTGTACAAAGAGATTTCAAGAACACTCCGGCTGAACTCTTAAGTGCAGTATGGTTTATTGATAGTGCCCAGTCTACCGTTTATCTTATTTTTTGTCGATCTGAATCAATTCCTCTGAACAAATTAGGCTTAAATATTTCATTTAATAATGCCCGAGTAGGATAATTCAGAATGTGTGGCCGGTTCCTTAAGGTTCATATATTCAGAGGGATTCAGAGCCTCTGGGAAAGTTATCTCTACTCATACTTACAGTTCGTATTTAGAGCACACGTTGGGGTCCACTCCTGCCAGGGTCTTGCAGTCCACTTTAGCAAGCTTTTCTGTCTCCCCCACGAAGCACCTTAACTGGAGAGACAGGGTGAGCAGGCAGCCCAGCAAAACAAAACACCGCAACATTTTCTACTGGGTGTGATCTGGCCTGCACGTGTGTTAGTCTGTGTGTGTGTAAGTCTGTGTTTTTGTGTGTGCGTCTGTCTCCCTTACTGGGCTTGTTTACCCTGACAGAGCGCTTACACTTTTCCGAGGTAGGTAGTGGATTGAAAAAGTATGGTCACTGTACTGTCGCGATCTAACCATCAAACTGCTATAGCCCCCTTGAAGAACTTAAAATTATTTTTAATGCCTTCTACATCGGCTCACCGATCTCCATTCATCAGGAACTTCCATATTTACTGTTAAACGAAAGTTGTGGTAACGGGTTGCGCTGTAGTTCGAATTGATATCACAAACAGGGGTTTATCATTGCATACATTTATGCAAGTACAGTAAACTGATTATCTTATTAAATTTGAAATATACCATTAAACGATAATACTATTTGCTCAACAAGTCCACCTTCATGTCTTCGAAAATCTAGTTATGTAATCTATTCTATCTTAGTCAACCAATCAACCGGTTTCTCTAATATTTGTTTGAGTCGTATCTTTCCTTTTATAATATCATCCTGAACATCTGAACATCTGAACAAGTACATGTCAAACTCCTTGAATAAAGATATAATGAACATGGCTGCTTGTCTGGAAGTATGACGCTCTCTAGGGAAGCAATCTGCAGAAAATCAAGTCTAACCCTGAAGTAAACCGTTCTTGAAACAGAATAATGGCCCGGAAATTTCATAATCACCATGACTGGGAAAGTTAATGTTTCCGTCATTTCAAACAGTTTAGTTCTTCGTCCGTCTATCCGTACCTACATTACATGCGCACAGTGTGTGGACATAGCAGACCAATGCTGCGATATCACGCTTATTGCTTGGAGCTGAAAGCATCTGTAGCGCTTAGAATAATGGGAGTAATGGGGAATGATTTCTAACTCTGTTTGCTGCATCTGCGGTATGTAATTCACTAATGGAGTATCAGACAACTCGAACCAGGGTTCCAAAATTAATTGCTGGGATATCATTTGTCGGTGTTGGTCCATCGTGTAAATCACGTTGTAAAGATGAGCTCCCTGTCCAGGCACAGAGTTGATGCAATGTTTACTCGTGGCAAATATTAGATTGACCTTTTAGCAATGACGGTACGAGAATTACTCTTCAGATGTCAAAAATATTGACTTCGGCCGACGCTCCGTTATTTGAATTGTGTTGCTTGTGCAGTTTTGGCTTGGTGTATAAGTATAACATTAGTGTGGTTTCAGTGGGATCAATTCGCTGGTGGTACAATCTATCCAGATGAAGTGTTAGCTGAAGTGCCCGGTAGTATATTGCTGTAATGCTCATCCTGCAGACGTTGGTGCCCCCTCATTGAGTCCTTCAGTTCATAATATTACTACCTCACGCAGGGCTGTTGCAGTGATTACTGCATGCGAGGCAGAAGGTAGCCTGTTGTAGCTGGCCGGGTTAACTTCACGGGCTTCACATCGCGACAAGTCCTCCGACAATCGACCAATCTTTCGGGGAAACTGCTAATATGGTTATCTTCATTTCAACTAACCGGTTTATTTTTTTCGGAAGATTACCTGAAGTGCACAGTTTTGACGGTGGTTTCCCGGTTTTTCTGCGGCGAGATTTATCGATTACCGTGTATGCGCTTTCCTTAATGTCATTAGCACGATGATAAATTGCCGTATTTCACCAATTGCCGATTCATTTTTGCTTCTTGGTTTATCAGAGGTAATTCTTACTGCCCAAACTGCAAGTGCAAGCAACCATGAGCCTTATTTTAATCTTCGATTGTTCCTAATGGTAACGTATCATGCAGCCTACCGAATTATCTCGAGATTCAAACCTGCCTTATCTCCTACCTAAATGTTAATGGACAATACAGAATGGGTAGAGAAAGTAGCTGCAAGCTAACGGAGTCTACACTGCAATATGTTCAGAGTTGACGTACCTCATATCGGGCGTGAATTAATTGTCATTTTTCATCAATTGATAGCCATGCGTCGTTTTTTAGCTCGTTCATGTGGTCTAAACTAGTTACGTTAGAAGCTCCATTCAATAGTTGCTGTTCGTTGCATAGAAAAATGTGCCGATCAATTGCCTTTCTAAAGTTCTTTTAGCCTAATTTTATAGGAAAGCCTAATTTTGCTGTAGAGTCCGTCACAGAAATAGAAATTATATTGAATTTAATTTAATAAACACTGGCATAATCTTCGTGGTACAAATCAAATTTTTCTCAACAAGAGTATTGGCGTATTAAATTTTAATTATTTACTAGTTTTCCTCCAATTTCTTTACTTCGTGATTATTGGAAACGGCGCTCGAGGATATAGAATTATAGAGGATCTAAACAATAGCTGGGTTGCTAATAGGGGTTGCTAGTAGGGGTTGCTAAAGAATAAATTGGTTATGCAGTGAAACTTAGATATGAATCTCGTTTGGTACTTTTCATTGTTTCCTATTAACATCATCCCCTTTCCATACGCAGCTCCGACAAAATGGCAGAGGCAAGCAAAGCTCTTTTCCAGTTCTTTGATGAGAACAATGACGGTGGGATCACCTTGTCGGAGCTTAAGGAGGCCATGGCTGGTGTCGGAGTCAAGTTTAGCGAGGATGAAGTCACCAAGTTCTTCAAAAAGGTAATATAGCAGTTTCAACGTTTCATCCATGGTGTCAGTGTTGACACTTGACATGCGATGTAAAAACGTCCTACGTTGTTCACGGTAAATCTTTTAAATATGTATATAACTGACTCAATCATTTCCACACCTCACAGAAAGTTAAAAAACCGAAATTGATTTTTAATTAGGAGATGTTAACTTGTTACTGACAACTTTCGTCCTAACTTCTGTCAATAGTTAACAGATATTACCATCATGTTTATCATGTTGATACCATCATGTTTATCATGTTGATAGAAATTCGTCTGAAGCTGAGGTGTGGTTTTACATGCTAACTGTCAACTTATCTCAGTACGATACAGACGGTAATGGAACGATCGATTTTAACGAGTTTATTGCTCTGTCTGTGGCTCTCAACTCCCAAGCCTTGTCTGGCTCTGAACAAGCAATGGCACAGCTTTTTGCCAAGATGGACGCTGATGGTAATAGGTAATACTGATTAAATTAATTAATACAGTATTTTCTGTCCCTTTTGATTTGGAAAAGTTTTGAGTGAAACAACCCAAAATTTCGACTATCGCCTTCCTAGATCGTTGAGCCACGCTGAGATCCGATCAGGAATCGCTGCTTTCACCGGCAAGCCGGCCGACGATGCGGAGGTCACGGCCCTCATCAAGCAGGTAATTATCTTTAAAACTACCTTCACCGCCCGAGCCTTTTTACTGAGGCTGTCGACAAAATACATTACCTTAATTTATATGTTGTCAAGATTCCTAGTATTTTGGTCTATATCCAACCACGCCTGATTTCTTGTCCACGCTGATGAAATACAAGTTTATGAAAGTTACATTTTCTTAGCTGGACATCGACCATGACGGGGAAGTGAGCTACGAGGAGTTCTCAAATAATATTCTTACGAAGATAGCTGTAGCAATAAAGAATGACATGTAAATCAGTGCCCTAACAGGGACTGTTCTTGATGTCGGCTTCCACGAAGTGATATTTCGTGGGCACAGAACTGCAAACTTGATTTTGCAACTTGGGTGGTAAATATAAATTGAATTGTTCTCATTAAACTGGATACAAGGAATCTATTGTGATCTCTTTTTAGTATAGTTGCTGTTTAAATTTTGGATACTTTGGCAAGCCATTGAGTTGCAACCGATTTGTCTAAGTCTAACTGATAGCCTCAAAGATGTGGTTGGATAACTGAACTTTGTTGAATTCATTAAATTACTTAATTTCTGTTCAGATATTTGGGGAACAGTAGTAAGTGCAAATATTTATTGCCGTATTTTAGTTATTCTAAAATTTACCTGCAATTTGGATTTTGAGGAAGCATATTTCATCTAATTTGATATCTAATATTATGTCTTGTCAGTATGTTATCGAATTTCTATCTAAAATGAATGATAGATTTTCTACGCTTTCAATACAATTGCACATAACATTTATTCTTAACTTTATGAAAAGGATCTAGGATTCCCAGCAGTGCATTATGATGTTTAGGTGCACTGATTATGACTTACAATTAGATGCGGCAAAAGTTTCCAAACCAAAGTTAGGTACCGTTCTTGCAAATCTTGAAATCATCGCAGCAATCATCTTAAAAGGTCCACCAACTTTTAAAAGTTTGATTGCAACATCAGATTTAAAATTGAAAGGCTGATAATAATAAATAATATTTTGACTTGTGACAGGTAAAATAATTTGATGGTAATGGAATAGCTTGAAAGTTAGCTTGACAGCTACAAATGTTGCAAATAACTAGGAAGTGACTGCTGACAAGTGCTAACTTCAACTTCACGTAGCTACATTTTAAACCTTCCTGCAACTGGTACTGCTGCCTTAAAAATGCTGTACTAGAATGAGAAAGACGACAGAAAATTCTCCATCAGCCATGATGACTATAGGAAATGGAATGGTATTACCGTCGGTGTGGCATTGGCATTGCTTGACCGGTATTCGTATGTGACAATTGATAATTGATAATTGTGATCGTATCACCGTCGTGATGCAGATGAAGTCAAATTATTATCGGATAGGTAAATCATTGAACTTTACTTATAGTTCTATGTTCCAATTCCAGTTCAAGTTCTACAAAAGCACAAACCTTATTAAACCTTGAAATCTTTTTTAAATTTCTCCCTCTACAAGTACAATTACAAATGTCGGCAAAAGGGTCATATAGTTTGGTGAGTGGGGCAATTGGCGCCATTGGCGCCAATGGATCCACTCAATGGAACAAATGGATGTTCCAATGGCGCTAATGGCGATGAGGTCAGTGGTGCCAATGGTGGTCCCCATCGCCATTGGCGCTAATGGATTGTTCCATTGGCGACAATGGCGATCGCCATTGGCGACCATTGGCGCCATTATAATGGATCCATTGGAACCACTCGATGGCGATCCCTTTTTCACGATCACCACTCAGAGTGAATGGATCATTTGGAATTACAATGTCGACAATGGTACCAATGGCGATAATGGCGACAATGGTACCAATGGTACCAACAATGACGACATTGGCGACAATGGTATCAATGGCGACAATGGCAATAATGAAACCAATGGCGACAATGAAACAAGCAATGGCGACAATATCACCAATGGCGACA
>JH152665.1:62393-99308 GCA_000226015.1 Mnemiopsis leidyi | reverse complement strand
ATGGATCCATTGGAACCACTCGATGGCGATCCCTTTTCACGATCACCACTCAGAGTGAATGGATCATTTGGAATTACAATGTCGACAATGGTACCAATGGCGATAATGGCGACAATGGTACCAATGGTACCAACAATGACGACAATGACGACATTGGCGACAATGGTATCAATGGCGACAATGGCAATAATGAAACCAATGGCGACAATGAAACAAGCAATGGCGACAATATCACCAATGGCGACAATGAAACCAATAGCGACAATGGTACCAATGGCGATAATCAGAAAATAGAAATACCGACGGTGGTGCCAAGAGTGACAGTGGCAACAATGGCGACAATGGCGATAATGGCGTCAATGGCATCAATAATTAAATACCGAATTATCGGCATTGACGATAGTCATAGAGGTGCCAATGGCGACAGTGGTTTCAATGGTAATAGTGGTGACATTGGCGCCAATCAGACAAAGAAAAAACGATGCTTCAAAAATGGCGACAGTGGTGCCACTGGTGACTATGGTAACAATGGCGATTAAAATGAATGGCGCCACTGTTACCATTGGAGCCACTGTCGTAGATGGCTATAATCCGGCATAATTATTTACTGGTTGTCGCCATTGGTACCATTGTCGTCATTGGCACCATTGTCGCCATTGGTACCATTGTTGGTTCCATTGTCGCCATTGGTGCCATTGTCGCCATTGGCGCCAATGTCGTCATTGTTGGTATCTTTGGTACCATTGTCGCCATTATCGCCACTGGTACCATTGTCGACATTGTAATTCCAAATGATCCATTCACTCTGAGTGGTGATCGTGAAAAAGGTATCGCTATCGAGTGGTTCCAATGGATCCATTATAATGGCGCCAATGGTCGCCAATGGCGATCGCCATTGTCGCCAATGGAACACATCCATTGGCGCCAATGGTGATGGGGACCACCATTGGCACCACTGACCTCATCGCCATTGGGACATCCATTTGTTCCATTGAGTGGATCCATTGGCACCAATTGCCCCACTCACCAAACTATATGACCCTTTTCCCAAATGTCTGCTGTATCTTAGTAGTTAGTAATACTAATAGTAAGAAAGTTCTGCAGCGTTTCGCTATTAGAATTAGATTTGACTACCTTCAATTTCATCAAAGCGGTCCTTAGTCGTGGTTACACTCGACCCTTGCAGCTCAAAGCTGGACGAGAATCGTTTCTTAAGAACGTTAGACGGATATCATCTCGGCGTCGTCAAGAAGTCACCTGTGCTAAGGTGAAAAGTGAGCTAATATTAACCGAAGGTTGGCGTTACCGGCTTTAAACATCAAACATGAGCTCTGTCACTCTCAGTGTGCTTCTCTCTTTATTCTAGTAATAGTAATGTTAAACTAAAATATTAAAAATTTATCATTATGTCCGTGTTCCTGTTGATCGGTATTTTGAAGTTTCTCACGCACCAAAGGCTTCGTTAATTAACCCAGCGAATCAATTTTATTTAAGTTTAACTTAAGCTATTTAGGCCCTTGTTTGACGAGATAATACCGTCTAACGAACGATAGCGTTGAGCTGCAAGAGTCGGATATAAGTCTAACATTATAAGCGTCAAGCTCTTGTAGTTGTACTTATAGTTTACTTTTTTTGATTTTATTTTTAGTTAATTACACAGTGAAGCATTTTTGTTTAACTTTAAGCTCTAGCTTAAAGTTTGTACAGCAGCGCGCACCCTCCCGTCATTTTATTCTCCGCTTCGAATGAGGGTCGGACAAAGTCAGACAAGCTTAAAGTTAAAGTCAAACTAACTTCAAGCTGGGAATTTGAGTTTGACTTTGACTTTGATGTTGTAGGTTCAAGGTTGATAACCTACTGTCGTGGCCATCGGTATCACGCGCTCTCACGCATTTCTTATCGAGCTGGCCTGGCGAAGAAATTTTATTTTAGACGCGCATCGCCCATGATTAATCATTGTTAAAAACTCAAGTTTGATTTTATTGTTAATTATCGGAAATTAAATTAGATTGCAGAAGCACTAGCAGTGTTTTTTGTAGCGAGTCAGGATCTCGTCAAAGGTTGTCTGACTGTGTCCGACCCTCATTGACTTGTACGGCAGCGCGCACCCTCCTGTCATTTTATTCCCATTTTATTCCCATTTTATTCGCTTCGAATGAGGGTCGGACGAAGTCAGACAATCATTGACAGGAGGGTGCGCGCTGCCGTACAAGTCAAAGGGTACTGGCCTATATTAGTTGTACAGCAGCGCGCACCCTCCCGTCATTCTATTCGCTTCGAATGACGGTCAGACAGTGGCCTAGGCGATCTGACTATCCGGATCCCCAGATCACGGTTAGGCCTCACGGGCCTCAACTTTGATGCTGCGCCGTTGGCCGTGCTTTGAGTTTGTCTTACTTTGTCCGGCCCTCATTCGAAGCGATATAATAACGAATAAAATAGACTTGACAAGATGATATTGGTCGAACGTTCTAAGCTGCGAGTCGGGTAACACCTTTTTATTAGATTGATAACCTTTTTTAGGTTGATAACCTTCTGTCGCGGCCATCACGCGCTCTCACGCATTTCTGGCATGGGGCATTTTTAAACGCGCGCGGCGCGCGCATCGCCCGTTAAGTAACACTGTAGTAAAATTAAAAAATGACGGGAGGGTGTTGCTCTAACCAAATTGACGAGATGATATCCGCGTCCGTCTAAAACGTTCTAACGTCTGTCTAAAACGTTTTAACGAAACGTTCAGCTTTAGCTGCGTGAGTCGGGTATCACCGCGACAATAACCAAAGCCCTTTTGCGCGTGTCGCAATGCGCAAGTAAATTAATTTGTCGCGGTGATATCATTATCCGGCTGCTTGCAGCTCAAAGCTGAATGTCTCGTTCGAACGGTAAACGGATGAGATCTCGTCAAGCAGTGCAGTTTAATTGTACGGCAGCGCGCACCCTCCGGCCTCCCGACGTTTTATTTTCATCGAATGACGCGGACGATCGGACAAATTCAGACAAGGCAGTATCATAACGAATGCTTAACCGCGACGAAATTAACGGGCGATGCGTGTCTAAAATTTCTTCGCCAGGCCAGAAATGCGTAAAAGCGCGTGATGGCCGCGACAGTAGGTTATCAACCTACAATGACGAAATGATTCGGATATTGATAAAAAGTGAAAAGATGTCCGTCTAGTAAGTTTTAAAACGAACCGAGTTGTCACTTGTCGCGTATCATGATCATACCACCATGATGCATGAATTACCATATCACAAAGAACTATATCATTTGTCTGACTTTGTCCGACCCTTTCTCCTAAAATAAAATGATGGGAGGGTGCACGCTGCTGTACAAGATATCATTAGCACAAGGAACCATATCATCAAGTATCAATGATATCATATCACCAAATACCATATCACCAAGAACTATATCACAAGTAACCATATCTGATATGACCAACAAGTACAACTGTATCACCAACATGAACAACCATATCGCCAAGTACCATATCACCAAGTACCATATAACCAAGAAATATATCACCTCTTATAAACATATCACCAAGTACCATATCCACTAAGAACTATATCACACGGAACCACTCAACCACAACCATATCAGCAAGTACCTTGTCTGCTCTCCTACCGTTAGAACGTTCGACGGATATCATATTGTCAACAAGTACCATATCACCAAGTGCAACATCATTATCACCACGGACCATATCACAAGGTATCAGATTACCAAGAACTGTATCACCTCTAAACATATCATCAAGTACCATATCACCAAAAAGCATATCACCAAGAAGCATATCACCAAGAACCATATCACCAAAAACTATATCACCTCTAAACATATCACCAAGTACCATATCACCAAGTACCATATCACCAAGTACTATATCACCAAGTACCATATCACCAAGTACCATATCACCAAGTACCATATCACCAATTACCATTTCACCACGTACCATATCACTAAGAACTATATCACCACGTACCATATCACCGAGTACCATATCACAAAGTACCATATCACCAAATACCATATCACCAAGTACCATATCACCAAGTACCATATCACTAAGAACTGTATCACTAAGAACTATATCACCACGTACCATATCACCGAGTACCATATCACCAAGTACCATATCACAAGTACCATATCACCAAATGCCATATCACAAAGTACCTTATCACAAAGTACCATATCACCAAGTACCATATCACCCAGTACCATATCACAAAGTACCATATCACCAAGTACCATATCACCAAGAACCATATCACAGAGTACCTTATCACCAAGTACCATATAACCACGTACCATATCACAAAGTACCATATCACCAAGTACTATATCACCAAGTACCACATCACCAAATGCCATATCACAAAGTACCTTATCACAAAGTACCATATCACCAAGTACCATATCACCCAGTACCATATCACCAAGTACCATATCACCAAGTACCATATCACCAAGAACTCTATCACCAAGTACCATGTCACCAAGTACTATATCACCAAGTACCATATCACAAGTACCATATCACCAAATGCCATATCACAAAGTACCTTATCACAAAGTACCATATCACCAAGTACCATATCACCAAATACCATATCACCAAGAACCATATCACCAAGTACCATATCACAAAGTACCTTATCACCAAGTACCATATCACCAAGTACCATATCACCAAGTACCATATCACCAAATACCATATCACCAAGTACCATATCACCAAGTACCATATCACCAAGAACCATATCACAAAGTACCTTATCACCAAAAACTATATCACCTACTAAACATATCACCAAGTACCATATCACCAAGTACCATATCACCAAGAACTATATCACCAAGTACCATGTCACCCAGTACTATATCACCCACCAAGAACCATATCACCATTTATAGTTGCAAAAATATGTTAAAACTTGAAGCATTAAGTTCCAACCGGAAAGTACTATTACAATTCCTCCATATGCCATAACAGCGACAAGAAACTGACCATGACCAACACTTGAAGACTAAAACGTGTATCTTGAAATTGTATAGCATTCTAGCAGGACTCTAAGAAATGTGGTGATTATGCAGCTATCGGAATAAGAATTTAATTTCATGAGATGAGTACGCTTGAATTACAACTGACCGCAGGCTCATGCTCGTAAACTTTAGGCTATATAAAGTAGTCATGAATGGCCCCTGACCAGACCGGGGCATGCCAGCAAGCCTGAGGCTCTGGCGTGCGATCCGTAATTCCATTTCGCTACATTAATAATAATTACGGGCACGCGCTGGACAGAGTACATATGACATAAATATATTAATTACCTACTGTCTCAGGGTGGCCCCTTATTCTTCCAAACTAATTGCAGCTCTTGTACCTTGTAATTTCACCGGTCGAATTTATTGCCCCTTTAGCCCCCAAGGTTACATGCCCCCGCTTCTTGATACTGGTCGGTTTAACGTAACTCAATTTGTATCAGAATTGTGAAGGAGCGTGGCTTTGTTCATTACTTTTAAAGTGGCGTCTTTCCGTTTGAAAATGACAGTTTGATGGTTGAACTGCTGTTAGAGGGTAACATTTTTGATATCAAGCTTAATTTCTGTTTATAGTTTCCAATTGTCAATTTTGAACTTTTCTTGAGTCTTCAACCAAAGTCATTGTACCGAAATATATCGGGTATAGTTTTACTTTTACACTACAGACCTAGGACGTGTTGGGTTCAATTTTTAGTGTGAAATATGAGTTGTCAAATAATTAATCATCAAGGCTGATCACTGATAGTTCAGGTATTACTATAAGTAAGGTATTACTATAACTAAGTAACTAATAGTTTTTAAGAAACACTGCAACAGAATTGAGAATATTAAATTGATATATTTTAACACATCCCGTATTCGCGGCTGTTCTTAGCTCTTGACAAATGACAATAATACTGTCGACTTGGCCAGGATGCATTATTAAAACTAGAGAATGGACGCATTATTAAATATAAAAGTGGTAGTGAAACTACCACTATTGATACTATTATGCTACCAAAAACCAAGTGCCACTGCCAGTTATAATGACATTTCACACAATAGTTCTTGTTAAATTCAATTGGCAGTCGTGTAGAGGTAACAATCAATATCATTGTGTATCGCTTCTCGACAATCGTCACCAATATCCAACATTATAAGTGTCCGGCAGGCACCATCCCTGTGTTGATTGGGACCGAACTACATGAACAAGGTCACGTGGCGCGCCACGTGACCTTGTCGCGCGCTGCCCTACACGCGCTCAGTCAAATGGCTCCCTTATTTACTTTATTTGGCGCTTGCATGGTTTTGACTTCGTACACGACCCGTTGCCTAGGTTTCACATACCGCATACTAATTGCCTAACTGATCATTTTGTCATGATAAAGTTTTTACCATCGGCTGATCATTACGATTAGTTACTTTGTCTGTTTGCATGCTTGTCCGAATATTTCATGTTTGCCAAACCTGAAGCGGCGTTTTTATCTTCACTCTTAGGCCGAAATAATAAATAAACATGTAATCCGTCTGTCCCTTTCACCTTAGTCAGTGAGCTGTTGGGTTGTTGGAAGTTCAGAGTAGAAATGATCGCACCGTTTTCTAACCAACATTTAGGTAAACCTACCAATTACTCTCTGTGATTCGGGAATTAGTCACTTCCCTGGTTTCGCCATGCTATCGTACTTGGTGCACTTATGCCAAAGAGCAGCCATGAGTGTCACAAGTTCACGTTGCTACATCTAGGTGTTTCCGATTTGAGATAGATGCGGGGCAGCTAATTGACTGCACTAGCTTCCTTTTACTGACACCTTTACCAGCTGTCTGTCAGATTGATCCATCGGTCGTGTGCCGATTGTTATTAAATTTGAAATTTTAGACAATTCTAAATCTTATGAGATGCATCAAAACTGCACCCATTTTGGATATATTTTCGAGAGTAGTTGCTCCAAATCATAAAATCGTACAAATCAAGTTGAGCCCTTTCATCGATTGTATCGTAGTTGCTCATGAAATGAAAGCCAAGAGTAAAAGTTGATTTAAATTTGCCCTACATACGTCTGGCGGGTCACGACTACGTCTTGCTCTTAGTGCTGATTAATCAGAATTTGTGCGGGGCACAGCTCCAACTCTAGGTCGGCTATAGTGCCATTTCTGGGTAACACATCCAAATGGATTTCCACAATTAGATCAGAGCCTATAGACGCAAAGATACGGCGTGCAACTGATGGATTATCCCATTTTAGGGTTTAAACAAAACCACGTGCGTTTGTGATGGAGCATGGAATGCAATTATGGTCGAAACAGACCCAATCCTATTAAACTTGCCAATGCTTCATTACCATGGCATGCACCCATTTCCACTCTTGTTCAGATTTTAGAAAATTCCTTGCGATTGTCATCTGTAGCTAGTTGAATAGATGCAGTGTGCGACATCCGGTTGTCACAGATTACATAACCGCCATTGAGGTGCACCCTGACAGAGGGTGCAATGAAGTCATTCCCGTCTCCCGCCAAATCCATGATTAATTTGATCTCCCTCCGTTTTATCGATTTGAATTGTTTGTGTTTAACACTTAAGTTTATCGAGTAGACTCGCGTAGTCCTAAATACTCTGCATAAACAGATAGTGTGCAGTGTGTGTGTTTAGGCTCGTGCACAGTATTTACACAGCGTGCTAGTAGTATAATGAAATTGTGGAGGTCCCCCAAGGGCTCCCTAGCAAATTAATCCCCCTTGCCGAGCTGAGAGAGGGGCCCCGAGCTTGCAGTCCTTCAGCTGCTGTCTTATCTTGGTCACAAGTATCCAGTTGGTGTAACCAGCGGAGAAAATGTAACCAGATACGTGCGGGCCACATTCTCGCTTCTTGACGGTTGTTACTTCCATCGTCTTCATGTTTCCTTCTAATGCAGAACTAATTCCACTAATGGAAGGTCCCTTTCGTCGAAATACACCGTAGACCCGTGACTTTCTTAGCACGGAGCACCCCATCCAACTTCTATTTGTCAGCTTCATGGAAATTACACGCACCAGTATAGAACCTTCTTAATTATCGACCGTTACGACATAATGTGTCATGATATAATCGTTACAGCTCGTCATAGCCGTAGTCTACATTTGCAGTTCCACTTTTGTAACGTCCACATTTGGACATTCCCCATTGTTTCGCTGAGACGCAATGGTTGATACTCTGTTCCAATGTTCTATGTTTTACTACTGATGATATATATTGACCTCTCTGCTCGTCTTTCGTCCCGCCTAATCATCCAAATTTATGATCTCTGTATCCATATAATTATTTAATTGCCATTTTTAGGAGACAGTTCCCACAGTTTAACGACGTGAGCGTTGAAGTTTCCATAACGTGTCGACAGTCTTATGTGCCTGAATTATCCTAACCTCGTAATCTTTGGTCATTTTACCAGTCATATCAGTTTTAATCTTCCTGAGTGATCCACTTAATCGCCTCTTCCTTGATTTGTTATTGCATTTTTGTCACCAGCGCAATTTACGAGAATCGCCCCTCAGACTCAGGGAGTTATTCTTGCATCAAAGTTCAGAGTTGGGTCTGTAATTCTGGGTGCATAATAGTGAATGCCATTTCCACATGATTGATCTAGTGGCGATGTAGTGACAGTTGTATATCTACAGCAGATCAGAGTTAGCAGAACGAGCAGATGGCACACTATTCTCTCTAGAATCCTCTGAACGTCACTTTGCCACTTTAGCACGAAGCACATGATTCCCTGCTCCACTAGACCGCGCTCTCAGTAGACTGGGTTTACCGGCCCCGATTACACCGGCCAATTGCTCAGAGGCCCCTCTATCCGCTGTTTAGAGCCGCCAATAATTCGACAGGACGTCAGTCCTGCACCTGCTGCATGCCCCGGCCTCGGTTACTCGCGCAACTATCGGTTGTTCCTCTCTCTCCCTCCCTGGTCCTCCTTCTACACTCCGCATATATTTCCTGTGATAATCTGTATGTTCAGCTGCTGCATCAATTGAACTGTTATTGCTCTTTGTATTCTGTGTTTTTTCATTATTGTAGGAGCTTTAGTTAGATTGTAGACTAAATCGGTTAACCGGTGAGGGAATCGCCTATTGTGATTTGAAATTTCCAGTTAACCTTACCCGAGACGTGACCCAAGTTGAAATACCCACCAAAATAAAACAATGGAGACGTCACAACTGATGATATCGGAAAAACGGGGGAACTTACTCGGTTTCCCGTAGTCCGGGTCAGGTGCAAGGTTGTGCAGCAATGTCCATCCCTAATTCCCCCATTTTCTGTTCTTGCCATTGTAATGAGGTGCAAAATCCCTGTGCTACCTCCATTAGTCCTCCCTAATTTGAACGCTAAACTGCCAATTATTTTACCGTTTGACCATCGTGCTGATCATTACGAATCTTGTTGTGTTGAGCGTCTTGTCACCACGACTTTTAGGTTATTCTTTAGGTTCAATTCATAATTAACTCGTGTATGTTGGCTCGTGGGCCATTCCATGATTGAACCTGCGAGGAATGAACGTACGAAAGCTGAAAATCCACCGGAATCAATTTCCTTATCTCATATTCTTGTAGTGATTCTCAGCAGAAGCATGTCCTCTCGAAGGAAATAGAAACTTGATCTGTTCGCTAATTACTCGATCAATGAGACCTGGTTCGGTCACCCTCGAATTCTTTCCTCTCAAGTCTCACGATCGACAATGGCCACTGAACTTTCGAGACGATTATGTTCTGTCCTTAGCAGTTATAGCTTTATAGCACTACATCTCCAAACTTAAATTTGTACAAATTTGCTAAATTTTCCCACATTGTCATTAGGAATCGATGCAGCTCAAAGCTAACCATCTGATAAACGATTACCGTCAGCAGAATACTCAAATCTGTAAATGTTGTATAAACTAGAATTTGATACCGGTTTTGCTCAGACATTCTGACTCCTCTCCAATCAAACACAAACACTGACATCCAGCTCTGTTCAGTTCTCACTGCTATAAACCAAATTTCCTCAATTTTATAAAGTCCAGTTAAAAGTTGCACCTCAGTTAATCACACGTTGGCAATAACTTGTAAACAGTCATGTCCTCACTCCCTCATCAAGATTGCTCAGCTCTACTACAACCTCGTGTGCAGCTCTACTCCCCTTGTCGGCCCGCCTATTGCACATAATTAAGTTATTAGTTAGGTAATTGATCAGTGTACATTTTCCGTTGTTTTTGATAACAAAACGACCAACGTTGCTCTACTGATAAAGATGCGTTATTATACAGGCGGCCTATGAATGGAGGTAGTGTATACCTGTACACATAATGTCGGGAATTGTACTTAATCAGCCGGACATTATCAGTATCCTCTTCTCGTTCTACGTAGACGTAAACGGCTCTAATTTTAAATATTAATTTGATGCACCTGCCATATTAACCAACTCGTCTTTTTCCAAAGCTAGGCACCTTCGTGTAAACCCAATGGGGGTGTGTTGGTGTGCAGTTTATCATCGTTTCCAGCCCATAACTCGCCGATTTTGAAGTTTTATCGGAGCGCTATACCCAGGACGTCATATCACACGATTGTTGCGGACAGTACCCTCACACTATTCACGTCAACTACTTAAGTAGCGCA
The DNA here is from genome assembly GCA_000226015.1 of Mnemiopsis leidyi. Taxonomy (NCBI): domain Eukaryota; kingdom Metazoa; phylum Ctenophora; class Tentaculata; order Lobata; family Bolinopsidae; genus Mnemiopsis; species Mnemiopsis leidyi. The sequence goes on along the minus strand of JH152665.1, from coordinate 88,657 downwards.
CCTCTAGAATGTATCGGTGTAGCTGACACTCTGATCCCTGTTGTAGTCTCCTGGTCATTACATAATTACATAATTACATAATACGGTGTGTCTCGTGTAAGGTTGGTTTCTGTACTGTAATTAAGTTTAGAACCGGGTCCCCGGCCCTCAGGGGTAAAAGGCTCGTTTAGAGAACTTCTCCTTGACCGATGTCCCGCTGTTCTACTTACGTAGTTGTATGACGAGTCTTTCTTTTGCTACGGTGTGACTTTACATTTTCCAGCTTCGTATTTTAGTTTATACTCTGTGGTAGTGGTATGTGTTGAACAGTTTGTCCTTTTGAGCGGGTGATAGGTTTATCCTGAAAATTTCACCAGTAAAGGCTTATATTCGGGTGAGTTTTTTAGGTTTCAAAAATATTCTCAGTTCTTATAGAAATCGTGGAAAATTGTCGGACTTTGATTTTTTAACTTTAAGTTTTCGCCGAGATAGTTAATGGCTTGTTTGAATTCCATGAAAAAAGTATCGTTGTCTTAGTCTAGTATAAATAATCTATTTTTATGATTAGACGTGATCCAGATTTTGACGGTTTAATTTACCTATTAACTAATACATCAGTAAAATTCACGCCGACATTGCTGGAGAACCCAGTGGTCTGTACAGTACGACAGTACGTCACACTAGAATCGTGCCAATACCTCACTCTGTTGGTCCTGTTCCTCACACCTCCCTCCTTATTGGCTTGCGTTTTTACCAGCTCTTGCCTGATTGGTTCGTCGCCTTTCGAGCTGTGATGTGATTGGCTAATTGTCCTAGAAGAGTGTTTAATTGCCATCGGTTCCCAGGCTTGTTATGGAACTCTACAAAAGGACTATTGAGCTGGTTGACTGGGCCTGTAGCCTAGTAATTAATCAAGGAATAATCAGGACGTATACAACTTGTACCCCGTCTATCCCGATATCTAGCGACTATTGCCTCTTCATCTCTCTTTTCTCCTCACAACCTCCGTTTTCCCCCTTTTTGTCTGGACAAATTTAATATAACCAAGGTGAATTGATGCCTCGTCGAATGTACCGTTGTACGCCGTTGCTCTGTACTCGCCCAAAAAGGCAAACATGAGGTCAGGCTGGCTTGTTGAGGTCAACTTTATTGGTGATTTGGTATTTCGCCACAAATAATCAAGTGCAATTTTGACCGATTAAGCGCGTTGAATCGAACGAAAACTAACGAAATTAGTTGTAACGAACAATGGCCAGTTGCATATTTCATAATCCAATTAAGAAATCTATATTTTGAGAGCAGTTCTTCACCACTGTTTGTAAATATTTAGAGACTTGTTGGGGTTCCCAAGACCGGCTGTTTTGCACTGCTACGTAATGAACAACGTTACGCAGGGTGCTTCTCGCAACAAAGGTTTAAGTCTGCCTAGTGTTCGCAAGACTGATCGTCCCATGTCTCGAGGTTTACCTGCCACAAAGCCGTGGGTGACATGCGAGTGCAGGTCGGGAGTTACTTCCACTGGCCAGCTCCTTCGTCCTTAAGCTAATTCGTATAGCCGCAAGGCTCGCTATTGAAGCCTGATAATGAGAACTCTCCTGCACTTGACTGAAAGCTCATGTTTTATTTCTGTTATGTTTTGAGGCATGCTTAGGTCGGCTTTATGTCCTTTTCAGATTTGTTTAGGCAACATACTAACATAGTAGATTCGCTATGCCGTGTGGCTGAACATTTGACATGTTTAAGTTAACCTTGCCGATTTATCTAGTTTCCATTTACAGACTAAGGAGTAACCTGATAGAAAGTAGTGTATTTACTGAAGTATAACTTGACAGCATATTTGATAGTTCTGCTATATAATAGTGCCGACTTCATAATTTCGAGCAGGTTTTAGTGAAAGTTTGTAGCAGGGTGTAATAGTTTGGTTATTACATTTTTGTTGTATTCATGTGTCTATCTTTTAAAGAAATTTAGTTGCTAAATTCGTAACTTCAGCTGTTTATCTGTTTCGTTTTTGGTGTGAGTAGGCACGAAATACTTAACTTCAGCTGTTTATCTGTTTCGTTTTTGGTGTTAGTTAAGCGCTAAGTTATCAAGTTAAGTTGTTTATCTGTTTCGTTTGTGGAGTTTGTTAAGCTGATTCTCTGTTTCGTTCAGATGTAAGTAAGGCGCTAAGTTGTTACAAATAGTTATTCAAATAAATACCAATTGTTTTAAGGTGTCAGCTTGTTAGATTAAGTTCAGTTCCACTATTTTTGGGTGGCAGAACATGGCTGAGTGGTTACCTGTGGGCTGGGACAAATAAACTAGGTGGCAACCAAAACGGGAGTTGTCAGGAAGAAGTGTAGCTCCCTCCCACAGTGACAGCATGTTGTAGAGGAACACTCCCGCCACTTCGATAAGGTCCCACGGGTGGACGATGATGTCACGGAATGTTAGCCGGCCTTCCACCACTCTCTCCTCCGCCTGACTTGCCTCTTCCTTCTAACTTGACTCGGATAGTCTCATGCAGCAATAAATATTATTTATAATGTTACAATGTCAGCTGCGATTTAGCGTGTTTGAAATGTTTCTTGTTAAACCTTCCCTCTCCGACAGGGCTATTATTTTCCCATGGCGGTTTACTAGCACATGTTTATAGCACACAACGCTGTCCTGGAATTCTCAAAACATCCGCTCTCGTGCTCTATTTCTCTCTCACGTCTCTCCCCGCCCCTGAACATCGCCCGCACTATTTGTACTCTAAAGTTGCCATAATTTCTTGTACAATCTTCCAGTTGTATCTGTACACATGAGATGCACATCGCATGAACTTTACCAGTATATGATTTAGTATGTACATATGCGGCTAGTGTGTGGAAAATTCCCACGACCGTGCAGCACGTGCGTGGTCACGTGAGAAGCTGCAAACTCCTGCTTGGTCGACGATCTAACTTCAATCCTGTGCTCGACTCGAGCTAGCTATCATAATATATAACTGAATTTTAAAGTCGCAACACCGTTTTGTAAAATGCTTGTTTCGTCATTTTTGTGAGGTTATCATAATCGTGAGCTTCAATTCAACTCGTGGATCTAGTTGTTGTGGCATTTGTTTGTTCTCTTATTTGTAGACAACAATGATGAAAATCAGTCGGATTGTCTTAGTTTTATTTCAATTGGAGTACGATATTCTCAGATAATAGGAACATTACTAAATAGATATCCAATACACCCGACCTTCCTTTTATAAAAAGTAATGCACCCGACTTTCATGTCCTGCGAACACGTAATTCGTATTTAAAAGTTTTTATTTTTTAAACTAGCTTGTCGACAATCCCTCGTAGTTTCGGGTTTGAGTTTTTCAAAAGCCATATTTAGGTGCACAGGTATTTTTCATTAAAGCTGGTGCTCCAATAGTGGTTTATGACGTAGATTAAGATTTAATATATCCTGGCATATGGTGTAATATTCTACATGTCAGCGTAATGGAGGGGCCGCTCAAGCAGGTGTTACACCTTCACAGAAATTAGAAACTTTACCGGAGCCAGATAAAGCGGTTATTAATTCTATTTTCAATTTACTCTATATTTCTAGTAGTGTATTATTTCAAGCGATGCATCATAACAAAAGCTCGAAAATGTTCGCAATACACATAATATCGATTCTCAAGGCAGTTTCACAAAATTGAATACTATTTTGTAAAGCCTTTCAAATCCTCTCAATATTCTCTACATTTCTACTTACATGAAAGTACTGCCCTATACATCTCAGTCACTAGCTGCTGAGAGCTGGGTATTGCCTGTGTGTGTATGTGATCTTCCGCACATTTCTATTTTCCCGTACTTCAACGTTTTCTTGTCCTGTTTGTCCGTACTGAAGTTTGTATAACACGATTTATCATACTTTTGCTTCCCTTTTTGTGTGTTTGTCAGTTTGTCACCATTGCCGTTTTTAAAGACTCTGTACAGGTACTTTCGATTACGAAATTCAATAGCAATTCCCAAAAAACAGCTGATATTATTAAGAAACGAAAGCTTCAGTTGGCACGTAAGAAATTAGATTTCAGCACGTGCCCCAGATTCTCCACAGATAAGGGATTGAAATCTGAGCGCAGTCCTTGTGTTAGTGCAGTATAATAGAATATATAGAATATATTATAGAATGTATTCATAACAAGGTAGCAGTAAACAAATTGTCCGTAAAGATTTATCAGTAAGCGATCACGCTGGAGAAGGTTTCTGGTTACGGTCCGGTAGCCAAGTTGAGAGAGAGAGAGAGATCTGCTCTATAAACAAGGTGTTAGCTACTACAACAACTCCTACTACTATTACTACTACTACTCATGTACAGCTGCACCCAGGTGTTTTAATGATAATCACTTGTTATACTATCGTCTATCAAGTACACTGCACTTCAATAATTTATTCAAGTAACTCTCTCCTTCTCCCCCCTTTCTCCATCCCTCTCTCTTCTCAGGTCGCCTGGTCGTTGTCCAGTTTAGTGTATGTGCTGAGAGACTTCCCCCGGGTGCAGCTCAAATCGTTAATGCTGGGTCCAGTACTCTCACGTGGAGAATGTTAAAATTTATCCTTCATCGTCGTCGTCTAGATGTTGCCCGTTTTGCAAGGTGCTAAATTCTGTGTAACTTTACTCAGTAAACCTTCGCTTAAGTTCTCCCAGGTTCGGGACTTTTCTTAAACCCTATGATCGGCAATATGCTCTGTGCCTTTGTAGTTTGGACCGTTTATATCACGCCTGACCTTTTATATCACGCCTCACACATTAGTGTTGATTTTTAGACTGTTTTAAGTTGTCTAGCAATAAAGTTATTGTTAGCCTCAAACCAAGTTATCGATCATTTTTCTCCGTGACTGTAAGTGTTGATAACGTTGTACTAAGTGAAATCATCTACGAATTTTGTGAGGGTTAAGATATGATAACGCAGATTTTATGATTTTGTTGAAGTATTGGTTCCCGCCCATCTGCTTCAACAGCTTGCAGTTTTATTTTTATTTAAACCTAATGCCCAGTCTGCAGCTGTTAGCTTTTCTAAACTTCTAGGTCATCCCGAAATCCTAATCATTGGAAAAAGTCGTAGAAAGTTATTTTAGGTAGAGGCAGTTGCAGCATAGGAACTCCAACACCGATTTTTAGACTAGAAGTTTTTGCGATTTCCCTAATTCGGTCATGTTATCCACTGCAGTATTATACGGTAATATCAGTGGTACGCATTTAGTCTGAAGGTCTGTAGACAAAGTCTATTTCTCTACGATGTTTTTACGAAGTTTCTCTGAAGACAATCCCTCTAGTTCCTGGACACATTAACGACAACTTCGCCAGAGATACTCCCTCCACATGGGATGTGTCGGGAAGTTTCGCTCGAGATACTCCCTTTTTGTGGATCGCACCGAAATGAGTTGTCACAGTCCATGTATTCTACATTTGTGCACGTGCTTATAGCTGAGTAATCTGAAGTGGTTCAACACGACCCAGGTCTAGTGCACACATCGCGGTCAGTACTTCTACCCGGCCGGCACGTGTAAACTGTCATGTTATACCGACTTCCACCTGTTTGTCTTATTAATAACTTTTGTTTTTACTGTGGTTGGATGTATTTTATAAGGCGTGTTGCTAGGTCTTGGTTTGTGTCGAATTTCTCAGAGCCAAGCCGCAGAGCCGTGTTGTCGTTGTCCCCTGCCCTCATATCTCATAGTGCTGTGATTTGGAGAGAAGTCGTGGTCTGGACATTGCTACTCTTGAGCCTCACTCCGAAGATATATATAAAATCGTTAGATTTTGGACATTGGCGTAAGGCATTTTTAGTTTAAGTTATGGGAGTATTAGCACCTAGGCTGTTATAAATATACACGCACCCGCAACACCTTGTAACACAGCTAGGTTTTCCCTTTGCACCTGTTTTACTTTCGTGAATTTCGAGCAGGAACTTCCACATGTTAAAACGTCTTAGTAAGCGCAACGTGCTGAGTTGAGCTTCGGACGGTCCTTCTGACCATAAAATTGAAAGCCGGCTTGAAACCAAGTGTGAGGTAGCTGGAGCGGTTAGCGCCCTCTGAAACACGATAATGAACACATCCGGAAGATTGGACCCGGACTTTATCTTAAGGAGCTGTTCCACCGCGTGCCGGGACCTCGATCATCTTCATTAGCGTACCCTCATTCGCCGAGCATCTGGAAGCATCTCTTCACCTTCTTCACTTCATCGTAAGGCGCGGCTTTTTTTCGTGGTCAGATGACTTAATTTTTTGTTGCCCTTGTCAAAGTGATGGATGATGTTAGTATTTAGATCTTGGGAAATATCGGAAAATTGTTTTCTATTTGTTTTTTTTCTGCAAAAAGAAGCAAATTTTCCATATAGATGTCTAATATCCAGTTTAATTTGTCTGAAAAATTCCAGCATCCTTCCAAATATTTAACTTGTAGCCTTTTAAGGAAAAGCTTCGCTGTGAAACCAAAACGAATTGTAACGTTAAGCGACAGAAGGGAAAGAAAGTAAATTTTTGCAGTTAGAGCCTTTCTCCGGCTGCAATTTTGTGGCACCCGCCTCAGGAATTCAAAAAAGCGTTAGATTGTCAGATCTTTCGGGTTGCGAACGAAATTCTGTACCCTCCAACTTTTCCAGATTATTCCTACTTGGTCAGTTTGCGAAGTTGAGGGGTTTGGTTTGTACCAGCTGGATTTTCGTGTCAGTGCTAGCGAGTGCATTGTCAGTGTTTTTTATGACAGTACATTTTGTGTTGGTATACAATCTTTGACTTTAACGAATAGACCGATCTTAGAATCTTAGTTAGACGACGAACGTGGAGCAAATTTCTTTGTGGTAATGGAAGTTTGGACAGGAAGCCGGGGTCACGTGACTCCACGGCAACCTGTATACAAGCGCGTCGCGACGAGTCAGTCACCTGTAATCCAATATGTCAATGTGTTATCTTGGATAAGCTGGTTAGGAAATAACTTTATCGTGCAACAAATATTCGGCTTCTACCTACAGTCATTCCAAGAACTTGAGTTCAGAAGGCGTCGTATGATGTTCATCAGTATCTTTCATTTTATGTAACGGTAGTTTTTTGCACTCTTTATGAATCGTTACGGTTTTGCTTTTTGCGTTGAACTACCAAAACCTGGTACGCTCGATTTTAAATCCGTTATTTGGAGACCTACAGGATCAACTAGAAAACTACATAAAGATGCTCCATCTAGACGAGATGAGCCGTAAGTTTTCTCTGTCCCACAGTGCGGTGAATACAGATCAGCTACCTTGAGTCTCACCTAGCCACCCCTCCCAGTTATTCGCGTCGCGAAGCACGTCACCTGGGCCTGACTGACTGACACTCTCGCCGAGCCACGGTGCGATCAGAGGTCCTGGGCTTCAAGTTCGAATGCCAGGAATTCCTCCACTAAACAGATAAGTGGTCTAAACCGGTGTTCCTAAGTTTGACAAGTCGTTTTGAGGCCCTGGAGCCGTGTGATTTGGGCTGGAGGAGACATCCTGGACCTGATATGTAACTTGTTGTTAATTTAAAAACATGTACGATGGCTGCGAGGCACCATGAGTTATTCCTATCTACAGTCAGGCTGACTGACTAGACCGGCCGAGTTCTACTTAAACCTTTGTGAGGCACTTAAGAGATTTAAATCATTGTTTGATGATTTACTGCTATTAAGTATCTCCTCTCTGGTAATGGGTTGAAGGAAAGTTTTCCATGGGGCATGCCCTTACAGCTTTCCTTCCACTTCTTTAACTTATCAAATATTCGTCGTTTTCTTACCCTCCGATTAATAAAAGTGCCGATGTAGTTATGTAATGTATTCCCGGATATGTGGTAACGGTGCCGATTGAAAGTGACCAACCCCAGAGTTCGTCAGCTTCATCAGCTGGCGCGGGTTCGCCAATGATCGCCCCGACTTTGGGTCACGTGATCCGTTAGAACCAATCATGGATCTGGCGGTTCTAATGACCGTACTAATTAGCTGGGTAGAATGTTACACCAAATAGCCTTGTTCTAATTGATACTTGGTCCTGGGTGTTCTTCAGAGAAATATTTGCTCCGATCAACTGGTGATTACGCAGCAATTCAAGCCTTATCTGTTCCCGATTATTGTTTTATCCAACAATATCCCTTTCACGATATACGGCGATGTCACATTTCACGTTTTCATCGTTAGAGGTCACATGTCTTCACTTGGAACCGAACCGGTGACCCGATGACTTCAAAAGCTTATCACATTGAAACATTATTATGAATTAGTTCACATCATTTTCTGTGCCCATGGTTAATCGGCGAGTCTTAGAGACTTATGATGCAACTGATAATAATTATGCAATATGTTTATTTATCTTAGACTTTATCGCAAATTCTAGCTCCATTTCGACACACTCAATCGTAAGCAATTATATCATGGACACACGCGTGTGTCTTATCGCGTTAAGTGTACACGCGTGTGCCTTATCATTCCCACACGCGTCCGTTTCAGCTCGTTCATCATCGCAACACGTGTTGGTCCAACTCTGCTCGTTACATGCGAGTCTGATAATCTGCCCGCCAGCTTACCGACCGTGGAGTGTACGGCCTTTATGCAACGTCAGTTTGTTCAGCTATCAAGTACTTGTGTGTGCATGTCATGCTTTTTCAGTCGTGCTTGGCATTAGTGCTCCAAGTGTAATCTTTGTAACCCTGGCCGTTTCATGATCAGTTTGAGATTTACCAAACATTGAAGAACATCTGTTGCATTCTCTGTTCTCATTTTTGAAAGATTATTTATATTTAGTTATTTTAGGATTTCTTGAACTTACGAGTCAAATATTGATATCCATTCCTCTTCAAGCCTGTATCCCAACTTCTTACATGTAAGACAATATCTATATTGTTGATTATACGTAGGCATGTAAAACGTACATATACAGTTTGTTTTAATTTTTCTCAGTATTCTTCTTCTTTAAATAAATCATGATTAACCACAAACCATTTGAAAAATTTTGAAGACTATGAATGATCCAATAAAACCATTAAAAACATTTACTTAAATATTCAAACCGTTTTCTCTGAACCGTTTCTGTAAGTTGCTGACTTTGAATTTCCTGCTGACTGAGTCGAAAAATTATATTTTTATTTTGACCTTTGTTTGAATTTTTGAACAATTATGTGGAATAGAGTGACACCGAGTTTATAACCTTCTTTTTAGAATTGTCAAATTCGAGATTACTCATTTTCTCACATGTGACCCTGGTTGAGTGCCTCAGGATTTAAGTAGTTTTGGGTTTTAAACGCCTGCATTTCTTAACTGCGGTTTTGCGTAACGAACTTCTCATGGTTCCACTTCAGAGTCTCCTACTCCTTTCCCCGTGAAGTTATTACCTATTTAGACTATACCCTGCACACACTTACAGGTTAAAGTTGACTGTTTCGGCGGTGACTAACGCACGCCTTCCACTACCGATTATCGTCACTAACCACCGCTAAGAGGTTGTCTGGTTATGACCCCCCGTAAGTATATAAGTTGGTCTCTCGGCACCTCTAAACGACATTTGGCCATTCGAAACATGGTTCAGGACGATCGCAGAAAAAAAGCCAAATTTATTTGAACGAACATCTTAAAATCTATTTCTCGTATCTAAGGTCCGCCTGAACTGAAAGTCCGTCAAAATCGGGCCCACAATTCTTCATCACCCCGTTACCATCTCATTAGCTCCTTTGTCATTCGGATTCTTATAATTGTGCACCTCCAATTTCCTGCACACCTTGGCCTTCAAAACTGTTTGCAATAAGACGATACGTACCCCTTCACGATTTCACGGCATAGTCACTTCTTATGTGTTGATAGATAGATATACTCTTCTAGCCTTGCATTCGGGGCGAGCTCTCATATTCTCAATTTATGTTTGGAGCACCATGTTCTTTTATCCAATAGAGCACCTTATCAAGGATAATTGATTTCTTTTCTATTCTTGTCTCCCAGACTCAAATGTCGGGCCAACTGTTTTATTTAGTCATTGGGAGCGTCAGTAAAAATTGAAATTATTTGCCATGCTAAGAGACACGCACTACCATGAATAAATTATAACCTGTTGACAGATACTTCAGATGTCAAGGCTCCTTAAACCCTTATCATTTTTGGAACTCCAAATATAGATATTTGTCTCGTTTTTTTGTCGGCCATTTTCTCGAAGTTACGCCGGACCGGGCCGAACGAACGATGGATTTTCAGCGTGTATTGCAATAATTCATTGCGTTTTGAGTGGAGCAGTGCTCTCACTTAAACTGTAAACCAGGGCAGCTTGGTACAGGAAGTTATGGTTCGTAGATCGCAGGGTATTGTGGTACGTCACACAGGTGTGTATCGGAGCGTTTTCAGTGCCTATTGTACATCTAGTCTGGTTACTTTGTGTAACACACTTCGTTCACTGGGCATCCCACTGACATTGGTCACCTCTAAAAATTCCTCTTTTATCTTTTCCTCCCCCAATTTAGGTCTCGAATGTCAAAGATATTTATTTTCACATTTGGGCAGCAATGACGACATGCTGATTTAGAAGGGAGTTTCACATACCGCACAGATGCGTTTTCCTTGTCAGATATTTTAGGTTTTTCCCAGGCCTCCCAAGTGTCAACAAGAGTTACTTATCTCCCCGCGACGTTACCCATTATGTGTGGATTGCTGGCGTGAATACCAGCATAATGGTCGGGTATATTGATTAATCAGCCAGCAGAGCTGCAAGTAGTTAATAGCTCCCGGGCAGTGCTGGGCGAGAGAGAGAGAATGTCAGCTAACTAGGCCTGGTCTAGGTAGGTGTGGGAAAAGTGCTTGTTATTGGTACACCCTGTCCTGCTGCTTCTTGTAGGGTTTCTCCAATGTTCCGCCTGCAACAAGGTCACGTGACCGCTGGTTTGAGCTGCTGTCTTGCTATCACCACAATAAGAAACAGTGCTAAGCTCGCCTCTCTACTTGACGCATACGAATATTTTAGTTTTATTCGCTGCTCCATCTAGACGATCATTGTTTTACTTACATCTTACTGTACGTCCTTTTTGCAGTGCCTGACGGTGTACTTTACGAACATTTTTGTCGACTCAACTCGTCGCAGATAAATAGGATCCGCCTATATGTACAATTTTGACGCGAAAAGTTTACCCCTGAAATCGGGAAGTCACGTGGTTAGCGACCTTGTCGTGTAGCAACAATAGTTTTAGACTTTATTTCATCAGTGTCGCTATAGATGTGCTGGGTTCTACGGGACTTTTAGGAGAAAGACACTTTTACAAAGAAACATTGTTTAATTCTTCTTATGTATTTCTGATTTAATTAATGAATGGGAGCTTGTCCGTAAAACTTCAACTTTATAACTATTAGATTCTTCCTATTCAATAGACTGTTTTAAGTTGTATCAGTACAATCGCATGACATGTTTTCTTGATCCTAAAGACGTGTCATGCACCCAGAGTTATTTTGCACGTATGAAATATTATCGTTCTTTTATCAGTGGTTTAAGGTGCTGAATAGGTACTTGGTATGTACCAGCACTTCATATGGAATGTTCACAGCATGATAAGTGCCGCAATACTTTACATATTACCATGCATTCCTAATCTAGTCTCACATCATCCTGAGCCCCGTATCTTCAGATCTCTTGTAACCCGCTCTTTTCATGACATTACTGATCATGTGATCACCATTACGAAATACCGTGAAGTTATCGTATCACCTGACCTTGTGTTAACCAATGAAAAGCGATCACACCTACGTAGCTATGAGAGTTGACATGTGATCTTTCAAGTATGCTCATACTCGTTCTTTATAAGCCATCCACATCTCCTAGTCCTCATTAGTTTCCTTTCGCACTCCACTGCACGTTCTATCGTAATTAGGACGGGATCGGCACGCGTGAGTTGTAATCTGCACGTGCGTATCCAGATACAATCTAATGATCGTATAGGAGGAGCGTTGACCCGCGTTTCCTCCTCCTGGTTTATTAGATTATCAACCCTTCGGGCCTCACTTCTCTTCTCGATCTTGCGACATTTGTTCTGCTCGTGGGTGAGCTTGTCGACCTATTTTTGAATGCATATCACCATTTTCTCCAGGTTTCTTGGAAGGGTTTGCCATCCTACCAAGTCCACACTTTTAAATAGCATTTTATCGGTGCTTGTTACGTAAGTTGTTGCCGCCGTTTCAAATGGCACATTCGCTTAAATCAGAAACATTTCTTGTGGCAATAAAGGGTGCAGCTAGCCCCACTTAAATCCAAGCAGGGTGTATACACTTAAGGGCAATTCTGGCACGATTAGGCGCTAATTTTACACAGCAGGTAGATAGACCCCCTGCCTGGTCTGGCCGTGATGTTGGAGCTGCCGACTCGGTCCGCTCCACCGTGTAATTACGAGTATTCATTGTACTTCAGATGGATCTGTTCCGACTGGAAACTTATTCGAGTGAAATCTTGTTGCCGTTCTTTACTCGAAACTTGGTATTGTCAAGCGCGTCTTCCCAGAGTTAGGTCATGGTATGATTACCATTTCTCAGCGTTGTAAACGCTGGTGATCGCCGTCACACCTCCTAGATGATCAACTTATACGTGTGAAGTTTCGAAATATGTCAATGGTCAATTCACAATTCTTTGTTATATGATGATTGCCTTCCTTGGAACTGGTGGCTTAATGAAGCCGAGAAACCCGCTCCCCGTGTTACATTTTGACAATTTGACATGTTAGCTATCGATTAATTTTCCTGGAGAACGTCGGTTTAAGTATAATAAGATTTTGCAATTTCACCGTCTGTCATAGTTTCACGTCTGCAAGGTGCATTCGGGCGGAGCTTATTTGATAACGCTTTCACAACGCCGTTGAAACGTTGATTAATAGCGATCAAATGCTTTAAAAACGCATCAGTTCCGATCTGTAAACAATACTTGGTTTGTCCAGTCATAGGACGACCCCTTATCTCGCCGATCGTACCACCCTAACTTTAACACTAGTGATTGAATTAAAAGACGACCATCCCTGTATCCATGAAGTGAAGGTGATGTAGCCTGCGTTGCATTAACCAAATATCATAATACCATTGTTCGACACTCCACCGCGTTTTGTTGCTCAGGTAACTGCGCTTTCCGCGTCTTCTTTATTTTCAGCATTTGTTACAATTAAACTGGCGAGGAGGTCTTTGTCTCTCTTTCAGCCAGTCCAGTTACCTCCTCTTTTCAGTTCTTTATGAACTTATCCCGCCCTAAACCTTCTACTGCGATGTGTCATCTGCTAGAAAGTAGGCCCCCTCAAGCTTTCTTTGTGCTGTTTAGTGTCCACATAATTATGGATTAGTCTTAGTCCTGAAGGAGTTAGCGTTAGAGGAGGGTTATTTCCACCTCCGTTCATCCAAGTCATGTGTCGCTTCAGTATTTGTGTTTGCAGGGCAATTCAGCACAACTTCCTCGCGTCGGTGCCAATGCCTAGGCCTTGAAACCCCCCTTATACACCCCCTTGTGTACTTGAATAGATGGACAGTTGTCGGTACTAAAACGTCTCGTCACGTGCAGGGTTGCAATTACCGGCCGTAATCCGATCTGATATTAATTCCTGGCACATCTCCAGGAATTAGATTTAGGTACTCCGAGGGTCGGGAGTCAGCCCCGTAGGGCTAAAGTCGGGTGCCCGGTCGGTCCCGCGTTCTAGTCTACACGCTTCAACTGCCCTTGTTCCCTCTTCTCAATCTTCCCCCCTTCTCGTTGTACCCCCTCCTTTACAGCCGTTACTGAGCCTTGTTTAACGAATAACGGTTTCTCTTTCGCATTGTAGATTTGTTTGTGATTACTAACGGCACTCTATTTAATAGTTCTAGACAAATGCTAAACAAGTGAATACACGCCCGACTGATAATGGTTCACCAAACAGTTATAGGCCTTTTCTACTGTCTCCTTCTCATCTCTTGTCTGTCTGACAATCTTGTGTGAGTACCTACTGTTTAAATTTTGTCAGTTTGAAGATCACTTTTAACAGCCTTGTTATTTTAACTTCCGATATCCTCTAATAGGGGTTTTCCTTTGGATTTATTTCGAATCACCAACAGATTTCCGCAATATGCTCCCAACGATTTCAGTCGTATCACCTAACTTAACTTGTCCATCCTTCCCAGGTACACTGTAAACGGATACCGAGACGAAAGAGATAACATCGTGCAGCGAAGACCCACAATCCGAACAGAGAACGACAACTTTATTCTAGAGACTCCTCCCAACAGAAACATCACCCTCTCTCCCGGCCAGAATGGTTACGTCAAAATCGGCGATACCATCATCGACCCCAGCATGACCTACCAGGTAATATTTCTTTCCTTTCTTAGGAATATTTCTATTTGCCCCGCCTTTTAATTCTTTCTCGCTCAACTTGCTTTAAAAGCACCTTCAATCGTTTTCTGTTGTGAGGCGGTTGTCAAGCTAGGGTTTCCGTTTACAATCAGTATGTTTACTTCTTTCTTAGATCATCATGCTCCACTCAACAGATTCGAGTAACGCTTCACGCACTCAGTAAACAAATCGACTTTCATCTACGATCGTTTATGATCACATGTTTTGTTTTTCACTCTCTCATCCTCACTTTGTCATGTTAAATCACCTGCACAGCACTATATTCACTTAAACACAGGTCACCGGCGGCCGGTGCACGTCAATACGGTGTTATCTGCCGCTACTTAGCTTGTCATTCCCTCCGTTACATTGGACCGGCCTGACCGTTGTTCTCCTTTAGTATCACTCTCCAGCTACTTCACAATATTTATACTTTTTAGAAGAAAAAAAGCTGCACGTGCCAGTTGCGGGACCACCATTGAAAGCGATAATTAGTACTGCTCACCGTTTATAAAACATATTGCACTGCGGAGACCTTCGCTAAGTTATTGTCATGCATACCATGGTATTCAGCACGCTTATCTAAATCATAACAACGACACGTGGCCTGGTTTAGCCAATGGGAAGGGGCCAATGTCTCAGGGCAATCCAATAGGAGTATGTAAGCTTAGTGAACGTGGAGTTTAGAATGCAACTAGGGGTAAACGTGGGTAACTGTTCGCTTCGCATCACCGGCCCCTCACTACTAAACATAACAAGCATGAGAGACAAATATGTGCATAATGTCGAATAGTAATCCCGTCCGATAATTGATCTAGAAGTTACCGTAACCGTGGCTACAGGAGACTTTTCTGTGATGAAGGTGCGCCTCCTGCATCTCTCGCGGTCCAGTGAAGATGATCCTGGACGTGGATAAGTTTAGAGCAGGTGCAGTGTGTTATAATCTCTGTCATGGTCTGATAGGATAACCACAGCAACATTCCCATGATAAGGAGCTTTCTCAGGACGGCACCCGGCGTCGCCATCGTTCTGCAAATTTCCTGCAATCGATGCGCAAACCAGCACGGCCGAGCCGATATTTCCCACAATTATTTGCCTGCAGATTCCGAAATTCTCACAATTTAAAACCCGTTAATGGGCGAAAGCAGGGCTGTTTTGTGTTATTATGTAATCAAGTGTGAGTATTGGCAACACGCTTGTCTTACAGGCTGGCTGCAGACCAAAGTAACATGGTTGAAGCACCGTTACTAGGCTGCTTCTGCTCAAGCGAGACAACGGGACATTTAGTTAGTGTCTCCCTCTCACAACATCCTGCCTCTGATCCGGACTGTAACTCCCGGATTTACCGGACCAAAACTCTCATATTTTTACAATTATTGGCTCATTAAGGGAGTAATGATATAATTGCCATGATCTGTGTTTTACGGCTCAGCACCACAACAAATATTCTCACCCTTCCCACGGTGAACTCACAAGTTTACTCAGAAATTTTCATAAAGTACGATTACTGAGCTGTCTCAGTCAGCAGGAAGACCCGCCACATTTGGCCTCGGGTTAACATTTTCCCAGCGGTGTAGAATCCTAGTGTCGCTGCCGAAGTCAAGTAAAGAAGTATCTCGTGAGCCGCCTTTCACTTAGGGAGCTCACACTTTGCCAGATTTCAGGTGCGAAAATGGCGAACTTGTTATAGGAGCCTGAGATAAAATTTCTCAAATCCTTCAATTTCACAAAATACCAAGATGTTGCATTTCTATAATTTCAAGTGAAATTCTTCCCCAGCGAAAGTTTATTCTCAGCTCCTAGTGGGAGGTGCTAACTTGAGTTCACTGAGCCTTCCTTCATGTAAATTTTAAACTCCGTACTAACCCTGCTTAGCCATACATCTATTTGTCCTATGTAAACTGGGAACTAGTTGGCAGAGGTCCAATTCTGGTTGCTAATTCAAGACCTAATGAGCTAGACTGTTCTATTGTTTAGTGGTTAGCTTCATCTTCTCCCATCCTGATTGTTGAGCGGATGTAATCTGGAGCAACGTACCTTCAGAACATGGAGACATGTCCATTGTTCTGTTCCTACATACAAACCTCAGCCTACACTCGACTTGTATTTGTGCACATGGTACCTACGCTCTGGCAAGAACCATAAGACTAGAATAAACCTAGACTAGAATTGAGCATCATGATTTTTCATTGGGCACAAATTGGGTGTTTCATGGCTGGTTTGATCCTGCATAACTTCCCGGGTTCACACCGTCTAAAGTTGGTAATGGCTGGGGATAAGGCTCCAACTGGGGTGACTTTTTGGGCGTTCGTCGGCAACTCCTCTTACCTTTACTTAAACCGCCCATCTGAATATCCTTCACCTCTTTATGTTTTCTCACACTCATTAAAATCCTCATTATGGGAAGTTTTTTGAATGGCGATGATGATTAATCGGTCCTCTGTAAGCGCGGTTCATTATCAGAGAAGAAAGGGGGACACCTAAATTGAGGTGTTGGAAAAGACAGGAGGATGGAGAGAGGCGGGTACACTCATCTACCGCAATGTTGGCACGTGCGGTGGCATTCTGCCAGCTTAATGACGTACTGGGATTGTACCCCATCTGTCACGTCTAGACCCCAGCACACTTCAATCTGCATACAGAATACACACTACACAGCACATCCTCCAATCATAGCCCTGAACTTCGACCCCGTGTTTGCTGTAAGCCAATGGGTGCTCTTAACGAGTAAGTTGGTCAAGTTTTACAAATTATCAGATGGGATGGATTGGCCCACTGTAGTAGTCTGCGCTGAGCTTTGTCAATGTCACTGTGTTACAAGAATGAGTGTACGAGAGCTGTTCTATTGAGCACCCTCGGAGCTCTACTACAGAGAACTACAGGGACATATGACATAGTGTAGCGGTATTCAGTTTTATAATTGCCATTTAAAATGACACCCTACCCCCATAACTCCTTTAGCTCAACACTCATTCATAGCTCCACAGCATGTCACGTGTTATCTTTCTCCCAATTACAGCTCGTTAATAAAGCACGTGATCCGCGCATTATAGCCGATAAAGATAAGCATTACCCACCTGCCAACAGTCATCTCTATTTATCTTTTTATCAAACCTATGCAAACGAATAACGATAAGATGTACATATTAACATTATTGTTAACCAATATTCTCATTTCAGGACGCTCAGAATAGAAACAATCAAGTGAGTACAACTAGAGTGTTCTACCACACCTGCCTTATACTTTACATTTGTTTTGATATCCTATATCCTCTCTTCTCTCCCAGCTCCATACTTGACCACTAACTCCCTCGATTTTTGGGGCAACTGCCCTCACTGAATTTGCGCCCCTTTGGAAGCTCCACAATTTCCTGGCCAATCAGAGCACTGAATATATATCACAACACTCTAGGTGGCCAATAGGAATAGAGAGGTTGGCACGAGTTTATTAGTGGGGGTTAGTAGAAGTGAAACCCTGGAAACCAAACATACAGGCTGCTATTTGATGATGTTATGGTTTTAGAGGAGCACCTGGCAGATTAATGGGCAGCCCATTATATAGTGTCAAATAATATACGATGTGGTGACCACGCCAGCTTACTTCAATTTAATCTCGCTTTTCACTCTTATTAATCTCCCAAAAGCTCCCAAATTCGTAGATCATGAGGGGATTTCCATTTGACTGAATGCCAAAACCACAAAAACTGAACTGCACGTGGCACTGTGGAATGTGCACGTGTCCTCCAGGAATGCGCACGTGCAGTTTGCAACCCACCCTGCAACCCACTTATACTCAGCCTTTCTCGCAGCGGGGGTCCACTATTCTCAGAAGTTCGCGAAAACTGCGTGCAATAAGGTTATTGGCGAATGAATTATTGTTCAGCAAGGACTCCATTGCAATTCAGTAAAGTGTGATCTACTAAACTATAATCGAGAATATTCCCCGCGGTTCTTGAACGGGTTTGCAGAAATCCTCAACAAATTCTCCTGCTTTATACAGCTATTATCAGAACTTCTCCATGATCCTCATGTCTAGCTCATTCGACTTGACGTATGCAGGGGACATCAGCGGTGGTCACAGAACGCCTCCCAGCTTACCATTTGGTCCGACCGATGGATTGTTTGAGTAAGCGGTCAGTGATCGCCATACAAGCACGTGATATGCCTCTGCCCTGCCCACTTTTTTCTGAAATCAGGGCTGCCCTCCCATTGCAGGGATGGTGGTGGTTGTCTGACTGATTTGTCAAGCAACTAGCACCGTTTTCAAGTACTTTAAAACAGTCTGCATGTGGATATAGTGCTATCGAAAATACTGTACTGTTACATAGATTCCATAAATAAAGTAAATGCTTCTTCCAAATATATAATCCTTGTTATTGGACAACAAAGACATTATTGAGAATGAGCTAGACTCTAGTTTCCTTATCCATTGTACTGGAACTTAGCAGTGCTCTTTCCCATTGTCATTAAAAGCAATAACAAATACCTCCCACTGTTGTGCTGAAATATCTCAATATCTAAAATCGGGTGATATTATCCTGGGCCGCTATCTCGGATTTTACATTTGCACCGCATATATTTGTAATTAAGCGGAGCTAAAATTTAGCCGATAACTTTACACCCACGCTCGATAAGGAAATGCCATCATTTGACAGGAAGTTCTCTTTTGCACCTCTTTAGACACATCGCCACGTGACGTCATCACGTTACCAGGGTAACTGTCACCTGACCTCCTTCATCGCCTCTGATTGGCTGCCAGCTTGAAATATTGAGGTTGCAGCTTGCAATGGTTTTAGTGCGATTACTGCGGAGAAAATTACCGCCAGATTTTCCTAAAATACATCGTTAAAAGGAGAGAAACTGTCCCCTCCTATCGGACCGAGCTACGGTGGTTGTGATAGCGACATGGAGCTCCATTGTGAGACACTGTAGAGCTGCTTCCTGGTTACTTGTCCCTTTTAATGATTGCCAAATCTGGCAACAAGGACCGATGAGGAACAGACAATTAACTGTGTCGATAATGAGATCGGTCTGGTAACGAGGTTTGGACACAGAGTGACAATGAGATCCGATAATTCCCACCAACCAGGCATTGTCAGATTGATCCTCGACTCTTCCTATTATCACTCCATCTTATCGGTGATTGAGCCTGCCCGTTCTCGATTAACCAATCATTTGCTCCAATCCCGACATGATCTTGCGGCCAACATCCCTTCTATTATCGGAATTCTTCCGATGAATTTGATAGGAACTACCCTGGGCCGTACTAGAATGTACTTGGAACTTGGAAACCCTAAACAGAGTATCACTTGCCATGACTACTGGCCCTCTCCAGTACCGCTATAGCACCGGTATTCTCCCTACTTCAGCTGCAGTTCACATTCCAGCATGGGTCACTATTTGTACCTACCTCCTGGGCCTCAGGGTTTCACTGACCACCGTCCCGTGTTGATTAATTAATAATTAAGTGAGAGTGACGTACAGCACGTTGTTGTTAGGGTGTGTGATTACCCCGTCTACACCACTCAGCTTTTAAAAGGCTCATCAAACTTAATACTACAAATCTTGGGCTATTTAGGAGTTTGACTAATGGAAATAAACTGTTAACGCTGCATGCGTGACATTGACCTAAGTGTTGAGTTAGGGTAGATCAGTTTTGATAGATCTAACCTGTTTGATGGATAGTGGATTAGTAAGTATATAGCCAAGTGGTGATAGCTGATAAACTTAGGTTTTTAGTTTTGGAATTTATCAAGCATAATATTTAAACCTTAAAATCTAACAGGCTTCGCGTCTAAGAAGTAGGAGAGGGGAGAGAGGACACCTTTTCTATAAAAGTTAAAAAGTTTCTATGTTCTGTTCGTTTTAGTATTAAGAAATAAAAATGTCATGATAACTAATCGCGATGATTTTCAGGCTGTACCTGGACCACAAGGACCACAAGGACCACCTGGACCCCCCGGAGTAAAGGTAAGACTCCTATCTTCTAGCAAGCAACCTTTAAGCTATCTTTCACTCCAAATCTTACTTCTTTGTTTAGCTGAGTGTAAACATGTTGGATACTAGATTTGTTTAGTGTGATACATGTCTGACACGCGTATTGCCACTGATCACCTACTGTTTATCGTACAAGCTGGCACGATAGTCTCTATAGATCGTGTTTTACTGTTAACAAAGATACAACACTGCACGCTCGTGTGAGCGATCTAGCTTGAAGTACTTGACTCCCACTCTTTACAAACAAGATTATATCACGCACACACACACACACACACAACTGATGGTCGAATATCCGGCTCCTTGCTCCCTGAGGCTTTACCGCTCACCCTTGTCTGTTAAACATATTGATTACTTAGTTGCTAGCAGCCCTGACCCCACTGCAATCAGTGTTGGTCCGTTTAAACGTCGGAATGCAATCAACATGTAGTGTTATGGAGAATATAGTTTAAACCGGACGGCTCCCTTGAGTGACCCTGAGGGGTGTTTATGTAGTGAAGTAGGTGCCAAAGTTACCCTCTAAAATCATGGTCGTGCCCTATAACCATCGCCTTGTATGTAGATGGACAGTTCTCTGTACAGCTGAATTGAACAAAACTTTAAGTGGTGTAGAGTGTGTACTTGTGGAAATTTGAAAGTTCCAGGTCTCATTGTTTTAGAGCATTGTTTGAAATCCTGGCCGCAATAATCCTGACAGGGTGTTTTGTGAAGTGTCTGTAGCTGGCCCAATCTCTGTTTAGAACTTGAACACGTGACTAGGTACGGGCCAATAGGAGAGGGTCACCAACCCATGTGCCAGTCTGTAGGGAATGTCCTGTGTCAATGGCTAGGAAGCGATTGTTAACAGTAATCCTCGTAATCCACTGCTATTAACAAGGTCCAATTATCGATTGGATAAAGTACCTTTAATTAAAGTTAATTTTGAGCTGTTCCCATTGGCCCCGTGAAGGTGAATGGGGGAAGTTGTGGCTTTTCGTTTGTTGTCATGGAATCACGTGACGCGTTCACTATTCACGTGACATGTCTTAGTACTTTCATGCTGCTTAACTCTTCCTAGAACCTAATTAAGATGGCTTTCAAGATTTTTGTCACAGGGCTGAGGAGCTGAGAATATCGCACGGTTCGGTTTTAAAAATCAAAACGTCTGAAAATTGAAAATCAAAATGACGGCAATCAACTCACTTTCCCACGAATGTTATAACACTGCCTTAAGTCATCCAGCTTCATCCATCACTGCAATTCGCGTAACATGCCAGGTTCTTGACGTTAACCTAAATACTCCCTTTTTGAAATTGGGGCCGATTCAGAATATTTGTTTCATGTTAGTCGTCTGTACCAGCGGTTGATACAAAAACGTCAGATTAAGCATAATTAGCTCTCAACATCCTTTTCAATACCACGTACACAAAAAACTCTGGTCTAGAGGCTGCTCTCGCCAATATTGGCCATGTTAGAGGGTTAGGTTGCGTTGTCCCACGGCTCAATTCAGATAAGAATTAATAACATTAGACTCGGCATTTCTGGGATCCGTTGAAATTCCTCAAAACTTGGCTATATATAGACTTTACGAATTGTGACCTGTTGGTCCGGGTCATGTGACATACGCGTGTCGTGTCACATCGTATATAATGCTAACGTCAGAATTTAGGTAATTAATCAATAACATTGAACTTGTTCGTGTCGTAGAAGTATGACATAAATATCCTCCCGGTTTCTGACCACATTCTTTTTACAGGGTGAACCAGGCCAAGCTGGCAGTCCAGACACCGCTCAAGACATCCTCTCCAAGCTCGCTGCTGAAGGGCTGGATCTGAGACAGATGCTCCAAGACATCACCGCTCTCCGCGAGGAGGTGGAGGATCTCAAGAAATACACTCTCCGTGGAACCTTCCCCGCCCTTTTCGAGTTTTACAACAACAAGTACGGTGTACGGTACAACTCCAGCGTCAAGTTCGGTCACTCCGGTCTAATGATCATGACGGAGGCGGGAGGAGTTCTCTTCGGCCAGCACATCAAGGCTAACTCCCTGTCTAGCGGGACCACCTACGCTATCACCTTCTACCTGACGTCCCACAGCAGCGAAGAAAGACAGGTGGACGTGCAGATTGCGGGCAGCGACCAGACGTCCCTGTACGTAGACGACCAGCTAGAGATCAAGTGTGGTGATGGGGACGCCACCTTCGCTTCTTGCAGACTCAATATCCCAGTGGGGAACTTCAAACTGACTCTCGTCTGTTCAGACACTCAAGATGTTCTCGAGAGCATCGGCTTCGAGGCCAACTGGCTGACTTATAATAATCTGAGTATCGATTGGACTACGATGAATAGGGTGTGGAGGAAATCGCCCGACTCAAAGCGGTAGAGGCGACCTATCTTCCATAAATGATTTCCCTAATTTATTATTTTTGTTTAAGTTGATGGAACAAAAGACTTATCAGAACGCATAAGCCCGGCTACCTTATATCGGGTAAATTAGTTGATGAGTTAATTAATTTAATTGAATTGATTAATCTTATCAGTTAGTTCAGTCGCGGACCGCCAAGAAGGTTGTTACAGACTTTGAAGATGCAGATAAAACTGTTTTAAATGTTGCCACTGAGTTCAGGCATTTTAAACGCAAGATGATATTTCCTTATAAATTAGTTATTTAACTACATACCATAAGTTTTAGCTTTAAAAATGACTTATTCGTTCTATACTTAATAGCTTACCTCTGTAACTGTGAACTTACAGTAATGACAAGGCTCCAATTTGAGAAGAATCTGTTCGCTTTAAACACCTCGTGCTAACTTTCCACCGTTATTTGATTGTCGATAAAAATTGATTTGAAAAGTTTTAAACAAGTGAATGATATGATTCTTCCCCTGTTGGCTGATAATCAGTTCGAGGCCGCTAACCTTCATTTAGATTAAAGCTTTTTAAGATGATGCCTTTACAAGCGATAAGTGGAGTGAGTTAGGCAATTTATATATTTTCGTTTTCAAAACGACTGTGATTTTAAATACGAATTATTTGATTTAATAAGGTAATTTTCTACAAAGTTTATTCACCCATCCACACTACTGAGCCTTAAAAATAGGGTTATTTGAACTTTAATCAGCGCCGACTTAGGAAATGATATGTTTCGATAAGCCGATATTCGCAGCCTTTATTGTAAAAGGCATCTATTTGTTGTTTGCTTTGAAATGTTTGTTTGACAATGTTTTAAGTTAACCCCCGGAGATAAATCACATGTAATTTGATATCTCACATGTGATCATTGATGATAATGATAGGTCTAAGCTATATTTATGAACAGATGATATAATCCACAGACAAAGACTGACAGTCACCTGGATGTAGCCAAGTGATCGTCACACGCTTTTTCTAATTTTTTACACATAACGTATATACGATTTTTACTTTTTTACACGACACACGTGCATCACTGAGGACGTGTTCGTTACTTAGTGTTGCACGTGTAAAAAGCTGTGGTTCCCAACGGCTGCCGATGTTTTGCACAGATAGATATAATATGTGAGTTTTTAAGAGAAATGTAATATATTAAGCTCTAAAATGTTTTGAAATGTGATGACACCTTTTCATCGTGGGATTTTGTTCTTTCATTCACCAAAACCTGATCACTCGTCCGCGATTAAAATTTTGGCAGTTCACCTCCCCCTCCAGCTTCAATTTATACTTTATTTAAAATTTTGGTTTGATTAGATCGAAACACCATGTTTGTATGACATCCTCACTAGGCCGAGCATTGAACGAATCATCCCGCCCTCATGTATTAAATATAGCCTTGGCCTTTATAACGCAAAGTTCAAACTTCAAACCTTTATAATTATTGCACGAGATGTGACAATTTTCAAAATTTACTACCGTTTCAGCGTTGCCGTTGTTCACTTTAAAGTGATCTAATTTAGCCGCTGAAGTGGTAGTTCGTCCCAGAATTAATAGTTTCTTGCAACAACGGGACTTGGTTTAATATCAAATTTCTTAACCTCCGCTATAAATTCTTGTTCAACTTTAAAGTGTTTTTAATGGATTTGGAAGAACAACGGATTTTCCCTCCAATTTACAGCCCTAAACTATTAACATTTAACAAGCTTTTAACGAAATGGTTGATAAAAATCGGTGTTACTGCTAAATCAATAAACGGGAATTTGTTCACATTTAACTCTGCCGCTGCCAAGTCGAGTTCCCTGTATAACTGTTATGAATTTTTGTTGTATTATTTAATCTATGTACATATTTTCCTATACATTGATTGATTACTTTTCAAATTCATGAATTATTTTACTTGTTTTGCCAGAAAAATGATTCAACAAAATGGTTATTGCCGGTACAATTCCCTAGCAAATTCTTGCAATAAAATCTAAAATTTATATTTTCTTGAAATTTCTTGAGACAAGCAAATTCTAAAACGCTGGCAATTCTACATTCTGCAAGTACAAACTAAACATAAGAGGTACTAATACCAGCAACTAAGCTTTGCCTATAGTAGCTAGCAGTAGTTATCTTCATCTGCAATGATCATGACTAACGTAGTCGGGTGACACCTCGACAAATCTCACCATAAACGCAGTTGTGAATTGTGAGTTATATGTTATAAAGTGGAACTAAAAGTAAACGTATATAGATACTTGCTTTTTAGTTTAACTTTTACCTCAATCAAATTCAAAGGCCGATAATCAATAAGTGCATTGCCGAAACCCGGTCCCAAGTACTACCCACTTCGTTCGCGTTGTAGGTTGATAACCTACTGTCACAGCTCAGCTTGCTACACGTTGCATAGCCCTGCTAGTGCTGCCGCGAAGCGGCAGCCTCCGCACTCCGACGCGCGCATTTGCATTTCTGGCCTGGCGACAGAAATTCTATTTCTAAACTGTAAACGAACATCGCCAGTTCAACTTACTTAACCCACGTCGCAGCTTTTTTTTGTTGTTTGTTTTTGTCGCGGTGATGCCCGACTCTCGCAGCTCAAGTGTGAAGTGCCAAGCTAAACGTCAAGCTAACGATCGTTTCGTTAGAACAGTAAACAGATAATGTTCAATGTTGCTTTGCGGCCCATTTTTGTACGGCAGCGCGCATGACCCTCCTGTCATTTTATTCACTTGAAGAGAATTAAATTTATTTCCTTCGAATGAGGGTCGACAAAGTCAAAAAGAAGGTCGGACATTGCATTACCGGGCGCTGCGCGGCTCTCTCTACTTTCACCTTTGTCTGACTTTATCCGATCCTTATTCGAAGCAAATATACAATAGAAAGAATAAAAAACAGGAGGGTGCGGTGCGCGCTGCTGTACAATCTATACTAGGCTGAGGTCCCATTAATTACGGGCGATGCGCGTCTAAAATTTTTTTGCCAGGCCAGAAATGCTTGACGAGATGATATCCGTCTAGCTGCGTGAGTCGGGTATCACCGCGACAAAGAAATGCTTGTCGCGGTGATACCCGACTCGCGTTACCGGGCGATGCGCGGCTCTCTCTACGTTTCCCTCCGTTCGGAGGGATGTTGCAAAGCAACATTTAGCCTGAGGTCCCCAGGTAAGACTCGCGCCGCTAAAGCTGAACGTGCAGAACGGTAAACGGATATCATCTCGGATATCATCTCGTCAAAGAAATGCATAAAAGCGCATGATGGTCGTTGTCTGACTTTGTCCGACCCTCATTCGAAGCGAATAAAGAATAAAATGACGGGAGGGTGCGCGCTGCTGTACAAGATTCAACGGGCGATGCGCGTCTAGAATTTCTTCGAAATTCATGTCGCCAGGCCAGAAATGCGTGACAGCGCGTGATGGCCGCGACAGTAGGTTATCAACCTACAATACAAGATGGTCGCGACAATAGGTTATCAACCTTCAACGGGCGATGCGCGTCTAGAATTTCTTTCGCCAGGCCAGAAATGCGTAAGAGCGCGTGATGGCCGCGACAGTAGGTTATTGTCGAGGTGTTACCCGACCTGCGCGCGGCTC